>LBNU01035660.1:26465-54647 GCA_014162995.1 Artemisia annua
TAGTCAACATCAGGAGTACTTGTAATTAATGAGCATTTATTAGAACTTGTAATCAATGGTATTAAACGTGTAATCAATGGTACTTCATTTTGACACAACTAATTACTTCATGGTCGCGTTTTATTGTTTAAATTTGAATCGCGTTTATTTGATGATAGGGTCGCGTTTACTTCGCTAAATAATATTTGTATCCTGTTTTATTCACTTTTGTGTCACGTTTTTATAAATTAGGGTCGCGTTTCATTTACTTTGCTAAATAATATTTGTGTCGCGTTTCATTCACTTTGGTTCGCGTTTTATATAGATTAGGATCACGTTTTAATATATAGTTGCGTTTAAATTAGGGTCGTGTTTTAAATAGTGTCGCATTTTACTTTCGTCTTGCTAAATAAATTAGTGTCGCGTTATAGAAGTCGCGTTTTACAATTTTGTGTCGCGTTTTACAAATTTGTGTCTCGTTTTAAAATTTTAGGTTGCGCAAGACACAGATCTTGGGTCGACATTTTTTTCCTCATATGAATCTAAAGGATAAGAATCAAAAATTCATTTTCATAAAAAAATTAAGCGATTACTAGTTTAGTAAATAGGTATCGGTTATGGTTCATTTAATAAATTTTCTCTTCTTGAATCAATGACAATATAAAAACTGTTTGGTTTAGCAACTTAACGTGTAACTAAAAGTTATGTCTTGGATGGTTAACTCTTGACGAAACATTTTGTATATAAATACAATGAGATTCATAAAATGAACGGTCAACACACCAGGCGCGTGAAAAACATAAACATAAAATGAGTAGGTAGGAAAGTATTCAAGTATGTATGATGGTTGGTTGATGATTGTGATATGTGAAAAACATAATCATTCTCCTGCACGACATATGGAAGGGCATCCATATGCGAGACGATTGTCTAATAAGAATATCAATTGGTTGAAGATTTGACAAAGAAAAATGTGGAGCCACGTGACATATTGTCAATAATAAAGACGCGAAATAAGGATAATGTGTCAACACTCAAAGATATATATAATGCACAAGCTAAAATTCGCAAGGCCGGAAGAGTTGGAAAACACTCAAAGATGCAGGTAAAACATTACACAATTATTTTAATAATTTTTTCTTCTATACATTTTGGTTTATTTATTTTCAATAAATAAAAGGAAAATTAATTATGAAAATTTCAACGCATGTTCTTATGTCTCTTTTGGAGGACACTAGATGTTTCATGGTCAAAACCTTTGGAAGATGAAGAAATTCAATGTGACGATGACTTACACATTTTTAAAGAAAATTTTAACAAGCAGTCCAATGCAGGAAAAATAAGTTTCTTAAGAAAGCTAGGTTGTATAAGCAATCCAAGTGCACTTCTAATTAAAGAACCTGCGGTTAAAAAAAATACCCGTGGACGACCAAGCAAGAAACAACAAAAAAAGAAGTGTGCTGATCCGAAAATTCAAGTTCCTGGTAAAAGTAGTCATTCAACCAAGTTTTTCGGGGTAGACTTGAACGAGGAACCACCAAGACATAGTTCATGCTCGAACTATGAAACACGTGCACGTAACGTGTTCCTGGACTTAAAACAGGAACCTCCGAGACATAGTTCTTATGTTACAGATTTACAAGATGTCATAGGTGATGGAAATTGCGGATTTCGATCTGTCGCTGTCGCTCTCGGTCTCCCTCAAGTTCAGTGGCGTCGTATTCGGTCTGATTTAGTGCAGGAGTTAGATTTTAACCAACAGAAATACAAGTATATATTTGGAACGATAGGTTATAAAAAAATTTTATGAGACCGTAAAAAAAGCTGGAAATTGGATGGAAATGCCAAACACGGGTTTGGTTATTGCCTCAGCATATAAAAGAGTTATTATAAGTCTAACTCATGGAGGAAATGTCGGAGGCTGCACTACGAGTTTTCCGCTTTGGTCGAGTCCACCACAATCGGAACCACATGAGACAATTGTGATTGTTCATGTGAATGGTAACCATTATATCAAAGCGACACTACGCGAAGGTTGTCCATTACCGTTAACTCATCCACTTTGGATTACATATAAAAGTGGGAATGCATCTGGATAAGAGGACACATATGCTAGCCGTCAAGATGTGTTTCGCGAATATTATTATCGCATTTCGGAAAATATTGACCTAACAAAATAATTATGTAACGGTCTTTATATTGTGTTTATAATTATTTATTTTCAATAAATATTGTTTTACTTGTTCACTTCTATAAAAATAATTGTGTATGTATATAATAAAACAAAAAAACTAAAAAATAAAAAATAAAAAATAATAATAAAAAAGCTCGTACACACACTATCTCCGACCAAAAACATGAAAAAAAAAGGAAAAAAACCAAAAAGACAACATGATAAAAAAAAAGGAAAAAAAAGAAAGAAATAAAGGAGTAACTAAGAATAGTCACGGGTTCCCATATACATTGAATGAGTAGTGTCTTCACTTTCTTTGATTTACCTCATTAATTAAGTAGTCATTAATAATTAAGTAGTCATTAATTAATACAAGTCAATGATTAGCTAATTATATTGGTGTATTTAGATGACCCCTTGTTAAACTATTGAGATATAGAGAAAAGTTATTTTGCAAACCAGTTTTTTGCTACAAACTGAGGGACAAATCCCCACCATGCATCTAGTTTGATCTAATGGTGGGGATTAACCTAAGATTTAAAAATGAAATCTAAGTCCATGTTTTTTTCTTGTCTTTTTCTTTTTTCTTATTTATTCATTGTTTTATTATTATTTTTTTTCCTTCTACGTCTTTTTTCTTTGACTTTTTTTTTTTCTATTCAAAATTTTTATCATTATTTTTTTCTTTTGTCTTTTCTTTTCTATTCAATTCAAAGCTCTTTTTTATCTTTTTTTTCCACGTTTTTTTTTTTCTTTTTTTTAATTAGTTATTTTTTAAAGTCATTTTTTATCATTAAAAAANTTTATGAGACCGTAAAAAAAGCTGGAAAGTGGATGGAAATGCCAAACACGGGTTTGGTTATTGCCTCAGCATATAAAAGAGTTGTTATAAGTCTAACTCATGGAGGAAATGTCGGAGGCTGCACTACGAGTTTTCCGCTTTGGTCGAGTCCACCCCAATCGGAACCACATGAGACAATTGTGATTGTTCATGTGAATGGTAACCATTATATCAAAGCGACACTACGCGAAGGTTGTCCATTACCGTTAACTCATCCACTTTGGATTACATATAAAAGTGGGAATGCATCTGGATAAGAGGACACATATGCTAGCCGTCAAGATGTGTTTCGCGAATATTATTATCGCATTTCGGAAAATATTGACCTAACAAAATAATTATGTAACGGTCTTTATATTGTGTTTATAATTATTTATTTTCAATAAATATTGTTTTACTTGTTCACTTCTATAAAAATAATTGTGTATGTATATAATAAAACAAAAAAACTAAAAAATAAAAAATAAAAAATAATAATAAAAAAGCTCGTACACACACTATCTCCGACCAAAAACATGAAAAAAAAAGGAAAAAAACCAAAAAGACAACATGATAAAAAAAAAGGAAAAAAAAGAAAGAAATAAAGGAGTAACTAAGAATAGTCACGGGTTCCCATATACATTGAATGAGTAGTGTCTTCACTTTCTTTGATTTACCTCATTAATTAAGTAGTCATTAATAATTAAGTAGTCATTAATTAATACAAGTCAATGATTAGCTAATTATATTGGTGTATTTAGATGACCCCTTGTTAAACTATTGAGATATAGAGAAAAGTTATTTTGCAAACCAGTTTTTTGCTACAAACTGAGGGACAAATCCCCACCATGCATCTAGTTTGATCTAATGGTGGGGATTAACCTAAGATTTAAAAATGAAATCTAAGTCCATGTTTTTTTCTTGTCTTTTTCTTTTTTCTTATTTATTCATTGTTTTATTATTATTTTTTTTCCTTCTACGTCTTTTTTCTTTGACTTTTTTTTTTTTTTTTTATAATTTTTTTTCATTTTTTTTTTTTTTTTTCTTTTTTTTTTTTTTTTTTTAATTTTTTTTTTTTTTTTTTTTCCCTTTTTTTTTTTTCTTTTTTTTAATTAGTTATTTTTTAAAGTCATTTTTTATCATTAAAAAAAAAACACAATTCACGTTTTCTTGTCTAATTCATTTTTTCTAAGAGAAGTGATTGGGAGACCTAAAATTCATGCCTAATCTTATGCCTAAATCTATGTGGCAATGATTCATTGGTTGCACTAACCGGGTCCACTTCTTTACTAATCAATAAGTTATTAACACATAGGTTAGGCACAAAATTAGGCATGAATTTTAGGTCTCCTAATCTTTTTCCTTTTTCTAATAATTAACGTTTTTTTCCTTCCGCTTTTATACGTTTTCGTCTGTTTTCAAACGTTTTTGTTCGTTTTCATACGCTTTCGTCTACTTTCAAACGTTTTCGTCCGCTTTTACACGTTTTCATCCGTTTTCAAACGTTTTCATTCGTTTTTATACGTTTTCGTCCGTTTTTATTCTTTTTCATACGTTTATATACGTTTTCGTCCGTTTTCAGACATTTTTGTCCGTTTTCACACGTTTTCATACATTTTCGTCTGTTTTCAAACATTTTCGTCTGTTTTTTTTTACGTTTCCGTCTCTTTTCAAACGTATTCATCTGTATTCGTCCGTTTTTATACGTTATCATCCGTTTTCGTTCGTTTATATACGTTTTTGTCCGTTTTTATACGTTTATATACGTTTTCATCCATTTTCAGACGTTTTTGTCCGTTTACATACGTTTTCGTCCATTTTTTTATGTTTTCGTCCATTTTTTGATGTTTTTGTCTGTTTTCATACGTTTTTGTCAGTTTTTATACGTTTTCGTCCATTTTCCTACGTTTTCATTCGTTTTCTTACGTTTTTGCCTGTCTACATCTGTTTTCATACGTTTTTGCCTGTTTCCTATTGTTTTCGTTTGTTTTCATTCGTTTTAATACGTTTTCGTCCGTTTTCATCCATTTTTTATATGTTTTCATCCGTTTTTAGACGTGTTTTTACGCTTTCATTTATTTTCGTCTGTTTTTTTTTTACGTTTTCGCCCGTTTTTGCCCGTTTTCGTCTATTTTTATACGTTTTCATCCGATTTCGTTTGTTTTCGTTCATTTTCATATGTTTTTGTCCGTTTTCATCCATTTCCTTTATTTTCATCCATTGTTTTTGTCCATTTTCATACGTGCTTTTACGCTTTTATATGTTTTTGTCCGTTTTCATACGTATTCGTCCATTTTCTTACGTTTTCGTTTGTTTTCTTACATTTCTGAATATTACAAGTGATATTCATAATATCACTTGTGATATTCTGAATATCACTTGTGATTTTCAGAATATCATTTGTGATTTTCTGAATATCACGTGATTTTCTTATGTTTTTGTCTATTTTCTTACGTTTTTCATACCTTTTGAATATCACAATTTATATTCAGACTATCACTTGTGATTTTCTGAATATCACTTGTGATATTCTGAATATCACTTGTGATATTCTGAATATCACTTGTGATTTTCTGAATATCTATCTCTTTTGGTTTTCAGAATATCAATTGTGATTTTCATGTTACAAAACATTAGTTCAAAATCACTAATGATATTCAGAAAATCACTTGTGATATTCAGAAAATCACTTGTGATATTCTGAATATCACTTGTGATATCACTTGTGATATTCACTTACAAAACATTAGTTGAAAATCACTTATGATATTCAGAAAATCACTTGTGATATTCTGAATATCACATAATATCATTTATGATATTAAGAATATCATTTGTGGTACTCAGAATATCACTTGTGATATTCAGAAAATCAATGAATATCACATGCGATATTCAAAAAATCACTTGTGATATTCAGAATATCACGGAATATCACTTGTGATATTCTGAATATCATAGAATATCTCTTATGATATCAGAAACGTATGAAAAACATCTGAAAACGGCCAAAAGCATTTAAAAATAGACGAAAATGAATGAAAACAGATGAAAACGTATGAAAATGTTTTTTTTTGTATGAAAACGTAAAAACACATATGAAAAAGGACGAAATGTATGAAAAATGGACGAAAATGAAAGAAAACGGATGAAAACGAACGAAAATATAAGAAAACGAATGAAAACGGACGAAAGCGTAAGAAAACGGATGAAAACGCAAGAAAACAGACGAATATGTAAGAAAACGGACAAAAACGTATGAAAGCGTAAAAGCACGTCTGAAAATGAACGAAAACGTATTAAAAATGGATGAAAACGTATGAAAACGTGCGAAAACGGATGAAAATGTATGAAAACGTAAGAAAGCAGACGAAAACGGGCGAAAACTGATGAAAACGTATGAAAATAGACAAAAACATATGAAAATGGGCGAAAACGTAAGAAAACGGGCGAAAACCAGCGAAAACGGACAAAAACGTAAGAATACAGACGAAAACGTATGAAAACAGACAAAAATGGACGAAAACAGGCGAAAACGTAAGATAACAGGCGAAAACGTATGAAAACGGACAAAAACGTTATAAAACGGAAGACAACGTATGAAAACAGACAAAAATGTATGAAAACGGACGAAAACGTATGAAAACAGACAAAAACGTATGAATACGGGCGAAAATGTATGAAAACGGGCGTAAACGGACAAAAACGTAAGAAAACGGATGAAAACGTATGAAAACCGACAAAAACGTATGAAAACAGAAGAAAACGTAAGAAAGTGAAAAAAAACTTGCGAATTTAAAAAAAAAAAAAAAGAATTAAAAAAAGACAAAAAATATCGTGAAAAAAAAAGAAAAAAAAAGGAAAATACGTCAATTGGAAAAAAAAGGAAAAAAAAAGAAAAAGAAATACGTGATTAGTAAAAAAAAGAAGGAAAAAATNCACCCGGGTCGAACCGGGTTTCAAAACATTATCCATTACTTAAAAGTACAATAATTTATTCACATTGTACAGCCAATTAAAAACATATCTATCAAATTAAATACAATCAATTAAAACAAAAACCGGGTTGACCCGGGACACTTCAAACCCGGACGGGTTGAACCATTTTTGACCCAACGTAGCAAGTTGACCCGGTTTAAATCGATCCATTTTTTGCCTGGAACGGTTCAACCGGTTGAACCACCTGGGTTGAACCAGGTTTCAAAACATTATGTTAAATTTCCAAATCTTCAAACTTTTATTGTTTTTCGTTTATAACCTATAAACTTTTTTTATCAATAAACTATGTGTCGCTATAAAATCCCGTTGCTATGCACGGGTACTCGTCTAGTATTTTTATAAGTCACTAGTCAGTGTCTTTAATATTGATATATGTTTTTAACTACTTTTTCTAGTATTTATTGCTTCAACATGTCCTTAATTAAAACAAGTTAAAATTGTTTAACCCAAAAAATTAGTACATGGTATACATTAAACAACTACTCCGTATTATTTGATGCAGATAATGTACTTTAAAAGTGATCTTCTAACACTTTCTAAGGCTGGTCACAGTGGACCGGATTTTATCGGTCGAGCTTCACTCTCAACTGATATGGACATCGGTCGTCACCTCTGTGGGGAGTTGGGCAAGAATCGGTCGCCGAGCTCCAAAACACACTATCGGTTGTTTTCTCAACCGATATTTATTACACAAAAACAATCCCAAAAATCAAAAACAAACATATAAAATGTGTATATTTGAGTTTGTGTTTGAGCTTGTGTGTTTTTGGGTAGTGTTTTAAATGTTTTTGAGTTGCAGGTAACCAAGAAGAAGATATACCAGTTTTATTTTGTTCCTTTATTTATTTTTCTTTCATTTACGTATTTAGTCCCTTTTATTTTGCATGTTTACGTTTAAACCAAGAAGAAGATACACCAGTTTTATTTAGTCCCTTTATTTACACACACAAACAAACAAATAAAATGTGTATATTTGAGTTTGTGTTTGAGCTTGTGTATTTTTTGGGTAGTGTTAATGTTTTTATTTTTAATAAATTTTAAATTGTTTTTTAAAATGTTTGAAACTTGTGTTGTGTCTAGTTGCTGGAGAGAGAAAGCTGACGTGGCAGCCGTAAAGTGGGGTAAATATAGGTCACCACTGTAACCAGCCTAAGGCTGGTCACAGTGGACCGGAAGTTTTCGGTCGAGCTTGGTTGACAACCGATTTGGAAGTCGGTTGATGCCATTGTGGGACTTGGTTTGCATATCAGTTGAAATGTGATGAAATGCACAATCGGTTGGTTTTGCAACCGACATTGAAACAAAACAAATCTTCCAATTTTACTACTTTACCGTTTGAAACTTAAATGCAATTCACAAAAACCAAAAAAAGTGACCCTTTGTGTATATAAAAAAAAAATTATTAATAAAATTTGAGTTTGTGTTAAAAATGGTTTTTTTTTGAAAAAAAAAATGATGATGCAATATGGGTCACCACTGTGTCACTTTGGTTGTGTTGGTTGCTGAAGAGAGAAAGCTAACGTGCCAGCCGGAAAGATGATGCAATATGGGTCACCACTGTGCCCAGTCTAATACTATCTTAGTGCAAAAGTTTAGCTTCGCAATCAAAGATGCTCTTCTTGGAGGAGAACCATATCGACCAAAAATTTAGTGCGGAATGAATCAAACAAGGTGTAAACCTTTGAGTAGTGCCAAAAGGTTTTGATGGAAAGTGGAAAACTTTGTTCAAGTGGTGGTTTATATTTTAATCAAACAGACGATGCATGAGGGTCTAGTGGACATTTTGAAATCTATTATTGTTGCGTTCTTGGACTTTGCATTTTGTACCACATATATACTCTTTATTTCGGGAATTGACATCATACATGATGTTTCCCAAGTGTACTCTTGCAATTGCAAATACTCCAATAATTTTGCGCCATTTTGTACCACACACATACATATACATACGCATGTATGTGTTTATGTAACAATGTTCAAGAGTTTTACGATTTACTTTTGGTTAAAGCTTAGACTAATAGTAATAAGAACACACAAAGGCCAAACAGCACTGTCACATCTGCGTCACATCAACTTTCTATCTCCTATATCAAACCAAATCCACACACTCGTAGTAAGGGGACCGCACATATGACCGAACAATTTTTCTTTCTTCTTAAATTAAAATTTCATTAATAACTTAAAAACATTACATTTATAATTCAAATAAAATTAAAACTATTACATTAATAATTCAAATAAAATTAAAAAACATTACAATAAAATTAGAGTGCATTCATTCGTTTCCAAATGTGTTCAACTAAATCGGCTTTAAGATTTAGATGAGTTTTCCAGCTGTGTATTTCTTTCACAACTTGTAACTTAGATCTTCACGATGTTGTTCATTTGGATAAAAGCCAGGAGAGATTGCATTCTTTTTGTCTTTTCGTATCATATTATGTAATATGATGCAAGTGTGCATCAAATATGTAATTTCATAAGACTTCGTCATCGTGCGAAAGTTTTACTATAGCACACTTTTTCTTTAGCACGCTAAACACTCGTTCCATATCTTTTCTTGCTGCTTCATATGCTTGCTTATATCTTATTCGCTTTGTATCATTCGAGCCTGGCTGTGAAATAGACTTAACAAGAACAGCCCACTCCGAATATATCCCGTCAGTAAGATAATATCCCATTAATAATTCACGTCGTTAGCCACAAATGGAACCTCTGGTGCTTTTCCGACATTGAGATCGTTTAAAAGAGGCGATTGACGTATAACGTTGATGTCATTGTTCGACCCGCAACACCAAATAATGCATGCCAAATCCATAAATCTTGTGAGGCAACCGCTTCTAATAAAATAAATGGATCTAACCCCTAATCACCCTTACAAAATTGACCACGTAATGAAGTTGGGCATTGAGCCCACGACCATTTCGTACAGTTAATGTTTCCTACCATCCTAGGAAACCAATGTTTTGCCTCATGAAAAACATAGAGTTTTTCGACATCTGTTTGTGTAGGCCTTCACAAATACTCCTTTCCATATAACTCCATAACCTTGTTACAGAAAGCAACAAGACTATCACACGAAGTTTTATCACAAATTTGTAGATATTCGTCTAGAGCATCTGGCACGGTGTCGTATGCTAATTTGACGAATTGCAGATGTACACTTCACCAACGGGGAAATGCCATATCTTCCCGTGCAATCATATGCTTGTTGAAAATACGGGAAGTTATCAGTCAATTCCCAAACAATGTGTATGAATAGTGGTCGACTCATTCAGAATCACTTACAAAAAACGCAGTCGTTGTACATTGGTTCGTCACTGAAGTAAGCCGCCACCAGATGATCATGAACACCTTGACGATCTCGATCAATCGGGTTTCGTGAGTTTTTTTGAATTCTAAAAGTGAAAGCTTCAATAAGCAAATCAGTGTCTTTAACAAACTCGAAGATTAAACTATTAACTTCCGCTTCGTCATCTGTATCATCAAAAAAAAATGTTCGGAATTCATTTGTTTGGATTGAGAAGTTAAAATGTGAATGTAAACAGGATTGGGTAGAAAGTGTGTATAAAAATTAAGAAATGGTAGGATTTTTATAGAGAATAAGTGGGGTTTAAATTTTTATATATATTTTTTATATTCAACAAACACCTTTCAATGTTTAAAAACTTTACAATGGTACACACATTCTTTCCATTTCATTCAGTTCGGGACCAGACCAAATGAATCAAAAAAAAAGGGGGGGGGGGGCGTTGGGTTCGGTTGGCGTAGTAGGGGGACCAAATGAGACCGAGCAAAATGCCTAGACCAACCGAATTGTTTTGGTCTTATTACTATCACCCTTACGATATTTGTTTAAAATGTGTAGATATCGTGATTACTGATTATTTTCAAACTTTGGACACTATTTAATATATGTATATGTTATATATATTTATATTGGTTAGCAGGTTTGCGTTCTTCTTGAAGAGAACTTCGCAACGAGTTAAATAGTATTCAAAATGGAGTTAATATGAATGAGATATCATGTCTCAAAGTGGGACACTTGAAACACAAAATCTGAGAAAAATAGTGCATCCCACGTCGCCTAGTAAAGGAAGTGTGGATGTGTTTATATAGAAGTCTTGATATCAACCATCAATTATTTTGTTGGTTTTTACTTCAACACCTACAGAAAATCGGATTTATAAGCCAAAAATGGGTTCCAAGCTTGTGAACTCATGCGACCTGTGGAAATGAATGCAACTTCAAAAATTTGTCTGTGCGCGAATCTTTTTACTGTATATTCGGGTTTCCTAGTTTTCAAATTCTGTATCAATCTATATTGGAATAGGTATAGATTTATTAAACAAGTTATACAGAAACGTTTTGTGTAAATAAAAGATATGAAAATTTGGTTTTGATATAACTGATTTGTTTGATTATGGTTGATATTTAATCTTTGAGAACAAAACAACTTTTTAGTGCAAATAAAGCCATAATCTCATCCAGTTTTTACAACCGAAAACGACACTCTCCAAGGGACAAATTCCAGCAAATCCTTCAATCAAAAACACACAATTGTTTCCGTGATTTTTTCAAGTAAGTTATTCATGTCCGGTTGTACATCAGTTTGGCCGTTGTACCTTTGAAACAAACGACGAATCTGTTTTAAGGGAATCATGTTAACTACGAGCCTCATGCCTCGACTTTTATTGCTTTTGTTTAATTTTCGTTATTAGTGTTTGTTTTCTGCTTCTACCCCTTTCTATCTGCTTTTAATTTTTTGTTATTTATTGTTAATTTATTTATTGTAATATGATTTTATTAATAAAAGTGTAACAATTTTCTATTGGTGGGTGTTGCAACACTATTATTTTGAATTAGTGATGTTATGTTGAATATGGAATAGCCTCCTAGCTATATGTCAAGTCAAACTTGGTTAACATTTTGTGTAATCTAAAGTTTGGAAGAAATTAATTTGGCTGTATAATTTGACAAATGTGTCCTGTTATTTATTAGTTTTTGATTTTTAAGGGTTTCATCTTTAATTAAAAAGTCGACTTTTCTACATTAGAACTCAAGCAAATTTATGGGTTGGATGTCATCATTTAATGAATGCAACAAGTAAACTACAAGAAACATTGAGTTTCCCCCGAAATTTAAGTTCGATGTCATCATTTCCGTTAATGTATCGAAGAAATTAAAGGAATTTCTAGTATGTACGGAGTACTATAAACGTGACTTCATTCGCCTCATAACATATTTTTCTTCTTTATCCATAAAGAAGCTCCATTCTTCGCCTAGAGTCTTACACACAATTAAGTTATACTTTGGGTTTTAGACGTATAATAGCAACATATTTTCAGCTTTGTATCGTTTTGGTATGTGTATTTTTTTATTTCACTTAATGTAACGTACTTTCAAGTTTTGTGTTATTTTGATATGTGCAAGTACGGGCTACCGGATAAAAAGTTATTTTACCAGATAAAAATCTAAGTTGAATATTTTTAGCACATAAATGGTCCATGTGGTTTGCCGTGTATCACGAATTTAGTCCCTAAAAGTTTTTGTTAAATTTTTTTATACGTTTTCGTCCGTTTTCATTCATTTTCGTCCATTTTCTTACGTTTTCCTCCGTTTTTATACGTTTACATCCGTTTTTATATGTTTTCGTCCGTTTTATACGTTTTCGTCCATTTTTATACGTTTTCGTCCGTTTTCTTACGTTTTCGTCAGTTTTTATATGTTTACATCCATTTTTATACGTTTTCGTCTGTTTTTAAACGTTTCATCCATTTTCTTATGTTTTATACGTTTTTGTCCGTTTTTATATGTTTTCGTCTGTTGTATACGTTTTCGTCCATTTTATACGTTTTCGCCGTTTTAATACGTTTTCATCCGTTTTCTTACCTTTTCGTCATTATTACGTTTACATCCATTTTTATACGTTTTCATCCGTTCTCTTACATTTTTATACGTTTTCGTCCATTTTGTATATTTTTGTCCCTATTTATACGTTTTCATCCATTTTCATATGTTTTCGTCCGTTTTCTTACGTTTTCGTCTATTTTTATACGTTACAGCCATTTTTATACGTTTTTGTCTGTTTTTATACGTTTTTGTTCATTGTTATACATTTTCATCAATTTTCTTACATTTTTATATGTTTTCATCCGTTTTTATATGTTTACATCCGTTTTTATACATTTCATCTGTTTTTATACGTTTTCGTCTGTTTTTATATACTTTCGTCCGTTTTTATACGTTTTCGTCCGTATAAAAAATTACGAAAGCATAAGAAAACAGTTTAAAACGTACGAAAAAGTAAGAAAACTTATGAAAACTTGTAAAAACGGATGTAAATGGACGAAAACGTACGAAAACGGATGAAAACATATTAAAATGGATGAAAACGTGTAAACGGATGAAAACATATTAAAATGGACGAAAACGTACGAAATTATAAGAAAATGGTTAAAAGCGTACGGAAAATATAGAAAAACATATGAAAACGTGTAAAAACGGATGACAATGTACGAAAACGTACGAAAACATAAGAAAACGGTTAAAAACGTATGAGAAAGTAAGAACAACGTATTAAAACATGTAAAAACGGATGTAAACGTATAAAAATGAACGAAAACATAAGAAAATGGATGAAAACGTATAAAAACGGACGAAAACGTGTAAAAACGGATGAAAACATATGGAAGCGTATAAAAATGGATAAAAGCGGACGAAAACATTTAAAAACGGACGTACACGTGTAAAAGCGGATGAAAACATATAAAAACGAATGAAAATGTACGAAAACGATTAAACAATTTTAACAAAAAATTTTAGGGACTAAATTCATGATACCTCGCAAACCACAAGGACCATTTATATAATTAACTCAAAGATTTATTGTAAGTGAAATTCAACGTGGCTTGTCCACGTAGGATTATAACTCTGGTTCCGGTAAATCAAAGTAGCATGTACCAAAGTAGCACAAAACCAGAAAGTACGTTACATTAAGTAGAACAAACAAAAGTACACGTACCAAATGGTAGAAAGCTAAAAGTAAGTTGCTATTATACGGCAAAAACCCTTATAAGTTTTTAAATTATTCATTTCGTTGTTCATTATAGGACTTAACCATCTCAGTGTTTGTTGTATGCCTTAGAAAATTGCTCTTCGTACATGAAAGACATCACATGCGAACTACTACCTCCGTCCCATATTAATTGTCCAGTTTGACTTTTTGTAGTTTTTTTTCTTCAATTTTGAGCGTAATTATTTTTTTATTGTGTTATATAGTATTTAATGAAAATTATACCAATGAAAATACATTTAAAATACAATCCATTCATATAATTTGCATCAAGTATTATATAACACAAACAAAAATATTTAGGGTCAAAGTTAAAGAAGAAAGACTATAAAAAGTCAATCTGGACAATTAATATGGGACGGAAGGAGTACTTTGCAAGAATTTTGCTTGAAAATAGTAACATTCGGACGAATAACTTGTTGAACAAGCGCTCGCACAATGTCAACATTGTTTTTGACATATTGTCCTTAAAGCTAGATGACATGTGGTTGGATCAACATAACCGTTTATCAATATTATTCAAAGATAACATTCATTCACGTACATCATTTTAAGATCACACTTTATGAAATCGATAAACATAACATTTGGGTTATCCTTAAAGTGTTAAAACATGCTTTAATTACTTGTAACTTGATAATAATAGTAACAATAGAACCTCTGAATATCCACTAGAAGTGATCGAGTTGGTTAAAGGGTTTGTGACTGTTATCATCAAAATGTGACATATTACAAGTTCAAACCTATGCAAACAAACTTAAAGCGGCTATAACAAACTCCGAAAAAAAAATAGTAAGTTTGTATTAGGGTAAGCTTGTACCTTAAGAATTAGTTAGGGAAAAAAAAAATCAAGTCCTTTTGATAACTTAATTTATAACCAACTATACATATTTTCATTTTTAAACATAATCATCAAAATTATTTTTGTCAATTCCAAACACTCTATGAAATGAATTAAGTTCATTTACATACATACTCGCAATCAAGCTATCAATCTTAACTATTTATTTTTTTATGAGATAAAAAACCTATTTTCACACGCTCTTTTTAAAAAATTAATAACTTGTAAACCGTTAAAAATTGAGCAAAAACAATTATACTATCGCGACGAGTATTTAATTATCTATCTATAAACAGGCAGTTTGATATACTTTCGAAAACTTTTTTTTTTCTTTTAAAAAAAAAACTCTTACTTTTTACGTTGTTGAAACTCGCTTAACAAATCACATAGGACTCAACACTACTTTTTATGTTCGAGCATTAAAACTTATAATAAAATGAACATAACTCTTTTTACAAAATTTTGAAAGTTTCACCATTTTTTACTGGAAACTATACATTCTTAAGTTTCTAACCATATATAACACGTTATATTTTGAATTAGAGTAGTTAATTCGTCAAAGTTAAACAAAACACATAAAATTACATGTGATTATTACCGCATGTGATCTTTATCACATGTGATTATAGAAGTTTCATAAATAAACTGCTAAAATCTAAAAGTTAATACAATGTGTGTTATATGCTTGAAAAGCCATGAATATGTGGTTTGCATTGTAAAAACCGAGAAAACTTCTTAATATACAGACAAATAATTATGTCAAGTTTAGTACAGCTGATTTAGTGTTCGAAATTTAAATTAGTGTTAAATCACATATGATATATTATGTGAATTTCAATACTAACAAAATGTGAAAATAAACGAAAATTATTATTTTGTCGAAAGTATATGAAAGCGCCTGTTTATGTAAAGGTAATAAAACGCTTGTCGCAACGGTATAATTTATTTTGGTTAACAGTTAATCGTAATGAGATATTTAAATTATAAAAATATGAGAGTGATCTCATTTTAATTAAAATATTAATTAGTATTCTCATTTTTTCTCAATTGAAAATGATCACTTCTCTTATTAAATATCATTAATATCATATTGTGTCGTAACGATACTTTTTATTGCGTGAAAAGTTTTCAAATAGATTGGTTTTAGAGGGTGGCTTTGTGGTAAAAAGGCTTGTGACTATCACTTTAAAATATGTGAGGTATCAAGTTCAATTCCTGCTACCTTGAAGTGCACGCCAACCTCCTGAAAAAGGAGGAATTTACTTGGTTTGAGTCTGTGTAGCGATGGGTTCAAACCCTGTTGGTTAGTCGGCCAAAAGGTTGAAAACCATGGTTACCTAAAAAAATTATGCTTAAAACATGTGAGATAGTTTATAGTGTACAAAATATTGTGAAATAATTAGTTTTCTTTTAAAATTTATTTTTAAAATAATATAAAATACACAAATGCAAATTTAATTTGCAAAATCAAAATAAACATATTACATCAAATGCTTTTGGCTAGTAACATCTATCCATAGCTTTTTGTAAACCAACCCTCACTCTTTGACTTTCATTTCCTCTGCTCTCATTACATAAAAAGTTGCTCCACTTGGATTTCCTTTCCTCTTCCTCCAAAATATCTATCAGCTGCTCCTCTGTTTCTTTCAGATCTCATCTGTTTCCTTTTCTCTCACACACTTTCACCTTCACTCTGTGTGACTATCAACACACACACCTTCAGTCTGTCTTTTGAATGACAAATGCTGTAAACTGATTTGTTTTATCATGTAATCTAATCAACTATTCATAGTTTCACCTTTTACTGTGTCTGATATTTAAAAACAAAAAAACAAAAAAACTAGCTGTTATGGATCACCTTTCACTCATGAAGGTATATAAAAACTAGCTAGCAGTTTATAACTTTATATATATATCACACAGTTGCACCTTTCACTGTGTGTGATACTTATTTGATAAAAAATGAATCCGAAACTGATTCATTTGATCGGATAATCTAGCTATACATAAACTAGCAGTTTATATATACATTTCTCTCTCACACAGTTACACCTTTCACTGTGTTTTTTTATATAAAACAAACTAGCTAGCTCTCTGGATCATGAATTTGTATATAAACAAGCGCTAAATTAACACACCACAGTACTACAACTTTCTCTCTCACACAGTTACACCTTTCAGTGTGTGTTATATTTATATATATGTATTGAAGAGATGTTAGTACTAGATCTTAATATCGACATAGCACAACCATCTGTTGATGATCGGATTCATGAGACGACTAATGTTGTGGAAGATCGTCTATCTGGTACATCAGTTTCATCTGACGTGCTAGATGGTCCTCCAGTCGCCAATGCTGATGACGTGGACTCGGTTACTTACGTCGCAAGTAACGTCGGGTATCGTGAGAATGAGAAGAACGGGTTGAAAACCAGGCAGTTTTTTCCTGTTGGATGTGATTTGGAAGTGGAGGATGATGATGATGAGGAGGAGGGTGAGTTGGGTTCTTCCAGGTCGAAAATAGGGTCTCAGTGGTTGAATTTGAAGGTTCCCGAAGGTGTTCCGGCTCCGCAGCCGGCTGCTGCGAAGAAGAGTAGGCGTGGACCGAGGTCTAGAAGCTCGCAGTATCGCGGTGTGACGTTTTATCGAAGAACTGGTCGTTGGGAATCACATATTTGGTATGATTGATATTTAGCATATTACAGTAATTATCGTTTGAAAATGTATCCAACTTGATTTATTTTAAGCTTATTGGCTTATGATCTTATATTTGATTTCGGTTATTTCTCAGAAGTTCAAATTTTCCGGCTTATTTTAGGACTTATGGGCTTATATAAGGTTATTATGATGTAGTAAGTTATAAGTTCATATGTTTCAAAGTAAGCCGGAAAGTTAAATAAGCTTGCAGTTTTGTTTTGTATATTCAAATGGTTTATTATTACGGGTAAAGTTTGGTACGTTTTCAAATGGTTATCCCAGAATTGTTTATGGCTTGATATAAATTAACTAAATATGTTTGTTTTGTTTTGTATGTTCAGGGATTGTGGAAAACAAGTGTATTTAGGTGAGTATTATGATTGTTATTTCAATATTTGGTATCAGCTATATGTGTTTGGATTTATGATTATTAGATATTAACAATATTGTTTGATTATAGGTGGGTTTGATACTGCTCTTGCTGCAGCTAGGTTAGAGTTCAAATTTGAGAAATTTTTTGCGTTAGGTTATCGTTAATTGTTTTTTTAATGTGGTTTTGGACTAACTTGAACGATTGTGATTTGTGATTTAGAGCGTATGACCGGGCAGCTATTAAGTTCCGAGGAATTGATGCTGATATAAATTTTCATATAAACGAATATGAGGAGGATATGGCACAGGTAATGGCCTAACAGGAATTTTGTGAGATGCTTTGTGTCTGATTGAAGTGGAAGTTTGTTGACTGATGTGAGGTTGATGTTTCTGAATTGATGTAACAGGCAAAGAATTTGTCGAAAGAGGAATTCATTCATATACTGCGTCGACATAGCACAGGATTCTCTAGAGGAAGTTCGAAGTATCGAGGAGTGACTCTTCATAAATGTGGGAGATGGGAAGCTCGTATGGGTCAGCTACTTGGGAAAAAGTAAGGAACTATTCTAGTTGCTATTACGTGGTCTTGATGCTTTGCCGATGAAATATATACTTGATATAGATGTAGCATAATTTTTCATTTAGATTCCTAAGTAAAATAGATTAATACCGTAGTTAATGCTCTTAGGGCCCTTTTTTATGTTCAAGATTACAATGATTGGTTTGCAGGTATGTTTACCTTGGATTATTCGACAACGAAGTAGAAGCTGCAAGGTTCTTGTAATTTTATAATTAGATAACTCATGAAACTTAATGAATAAAGGCATTTGAGGACACATCTAACAACATTTGCAATTTGTATCTTTTGAAATCAGGGCGTATGACAAAGCTGCCATCAAATGTAATGGCAGGGAAGCTGTTACCAATTTTGAGCCAAGCATATATGGGACAGATATAAGCTTGGAAGCCATGGATGACGGTACTGGTTCATTTCTATATTTACTTTTAGGATGTGAACGTAAAACAATTTGTTGATATCATCTTCTCCGTTACTAAAAAAAATCGTTGTTTGCTGCAGGCGGTCATAATCTTGATCTCAACCTATCAGTTTCTTCCGTTACAAACAGTCCGAAGCGGAATCACAATGTACAGAATCTGGATATGTGTTTTACAACCAGTGAATTACCTTATGAGAAAAGACTGAAGGTATGTGAAATTGTAGAATAGCAGAGTATCAATAAGAAGTTTGTTAATGTTGTGGTTTTGGTACTATTTTGCTTACTTTGATAAGAATTGCAAGCTTTTTTAATCTTGCTGAGCAACATTGTGTAGTGCCTGTTGCAATCAGGTTTATGCATCTCCCTTTTAGTGCAACGGAGAGTCCTATATTGTGTCATGAAATCTTTGTTATTGTATAGTTGTTTTAGCATATTGATGTTGGCAAAGGTCAGCGTTTATGAAAACATGATTGAAATGATAGCTAATGACTTCTCATTCTCTTATTCACAGGTTCAGCCTCATCCACCCGCAAGTGTGCATGGACAAACAGCAGTATCCGAGCACTATCCTGTTTCACAAGTTCAGCATCATCCCCCCGCAAATGTACATGGACAATCAGCAGTATCCAAGCACTACCCTGTTTCACAGGTTCAGCATCATCCCCCCGCAAATGTACATGGACAATCAGCAGTATCCAAGCACTACCCACTATGGTCTAATATGTATACTAGTTCTACACCAAACTATGAGGTAATTATTCTAACGATTTCCTATATTGCATTGTCAGTCAAATGTTTCATACCTGGTCATGTATAATTGATATTGACAATAACGTATTTGATACAACCAACAATGCATCCTCATCTTTAGCAAACTAGTCATATCAGAGAAGCAGATTGGTGTAAAACCATTCCTTGCTTTACCTGAAAAGGTTCACTTGTCAACTCTTATATAGCATCTTTAAAATTTTGTGAACATCGTGTACTTCAAAAGGATATCCTCAAATGTTTTAATGAAAAAACAACAATGGTATCCAAATCGAAAAACCTAACCGGGACCAAACTGGAACAGATGGGTATAGGCTATAGTTGCCTTAGTTCTAGACTGTTTAACAAAACAGTTCTAGGTTCAGAGCTTTGCTCGGTATTTGTTTAAAAATCAGTTTTAGGTTTAGCCCGGTTTCAGAACCTGAACCGTACTGGTATTTTCGTATGATGTTCTATTTTTCAAACTTGGAACACAGTCACTCTATAACTACTTTTAGAGTTTTAACTAGAAGCACAAGTTTCAAATTTCAGTTTAAAGTCTAGTTTGGAAAAAACCGGCTCTAAATAAGAACTGAATAGGTGCCAAATGAGTTGCTAGTTCTATTCATCCTTATTTTCCGGTCGCCTATTTACGTCACAATGAACACCTCTAGTTAAATGTTTGTGAACTGACTTTCAAGCACGTTCTTCTATCAGGAAATAGCAATAGGAAAGGGATCTACGAATGTTCTTCCTTCGCAAGGGCTCTCAAACTCGGCTTGGCAAGTGCAGGTGCAAATGCAGATGCAAAATCAAATGCTAAGAAGCCACGGTGTGGCTCTTCCAGTTCCTGTTTCCTCTTACGCAGCATCATCAGGATTCTCGTCTTCCGTTCCCGTGTTCTCAAATTCCCCTTTCCAGTCAAATAACAAGACTTATCACAATTCTTCCATCCGAATGCCGACGGGTACTTCCTTATACTACACAAATAATCATATTGGTTAAACCATATGCCATTTGAGTACTGAGACCAGACACTGTGATTGTAAATTGCTTTCAATGGCAAAGCTCACCGGCATACCCCTAGTGGCACATAATTCATTTTCACTTTTGTGTGTAAAAACAATACAAAAAGAGTGAAAATTACGGTGATGAACATAAGCACAGACACCGTAATGTGTGATTATTGTTGGTTGAATATTCTTACCATATAATGTGTGTTCTCATTCTGCTGAAGGTTAATCATGTGCAACAATGTGATACAAGTGTTTTGTTTATTACTGTAGTATATATATGAACACATAAAACATACATCTGACATTATTTTTATCACCGACATATCCACATGCAAAAAACCATGGTTTTCAAAACCAAACAGGACATCAAATCGTCTTTTTTCCCTTTTTTTTTAAGGTTTAACCATTTGAACCGGCGGGTTTGGTCTGGTTTTCAAAACACTTAAAAACTTCAAGCTCAACTTTAGAAGGTATGATTATCTTTTTAGTTGTTCTAAAAAGTTAACCATATTAAAGAAAGAAGAATTATGTTGATCTAACACAAAATATTTCCAAACGAAACAAGTTGCTAATTTACGACTCATCAACAAGACCACAACCAAACAGTCAACAAGTACCAAGACTTTCTCAATAAGAGTAACCTGCTCATTTCATTTTTATCAAACTAAAAGAAGTTTTGAAGGTGCATTCTTTACATTCCAAATACCCGAGGGGTGTATACATCGCCCGAAGTGGGCATTTGGAACATATAGTCACCATAACCAGGCAAGAAACTCTCATACGCAAATTTTCCAACCTCGCTTCTAGCATTCTGTCGAGAAGCCTCCTGCAATTGGTTATGCTGTTGATACCCATTTGTAAACTTTGGTTGTTGAGCAAATAAAGACGTGTTGTAGCTCTGGTGGTGTAAATCCACTTGCCCAGAAGAAGGATATTGAGGTGTGTGATGTTGTTGCTGCACTGTGGTTTGAGAATATAGAGTCTCCTGAGGAAGATGAGGTAGAGTGGTGGCAGGTACAGACTGTTGTTGCATGAAAAACCAGTTTTTTGTGTCGTCATGAGATGAGGTTGAGCAGCGAGATGAAAAGGATGAGGGCCATGAGTTGGTCAAACCGCTTGTGGATGATTTGCCTCCCACCATTGTAGCAGCAGGATCAATATAATCGTCACTGCTATTGCTAAGATTCCCCAATGATGGCGAACGATAATGAGTGTTCGGTGCAACCTTGTAATAACTCCCTGAATATATACATGGAAGAGAAAAAGCAGTCAATTACGGACGCAAATCAATAACCAAAAATCCACATATCATCAATTCTATGCTACCAAGCTTGGTGAAACCTCTAAAGGTGTACCTTGTGTCAGGCTGTATCTGGAGTGAAAAAACTCGGGTCATACCGTTAAGGCACAGGTTACTGGGTGTCTTTTTATGAGTCTGGAACTAGTGTTAATGTCGTTATAGGTCCTGAAATTTCGTTGCAGCTTCGTAGTTTTCCAATTTTCATTGATATTACGAAAGAAAGGTTAATTTTTTATAGTTACTCCTTATAAACTCTTCATTTTATGAGTTTAAACCTTTTCAAATTTTAAGAAAAGAATGAAAATACCGAAATAGTGAATGCAATATATTAGGGCTAGGTTGCCTGGTGGGAAGTTTGATTTTCCATGTTTGCCCTATTATATCAAATATAAGCTCACATATGACCACTAATCTCACACTTCTAATAAGTAATGTGCCCAGAAAAACAATTCACTCAATTTGGCCGAATGAGGTATAATCATAGCTAAATCTTTGTCAAAGAAGAAATTTTGGATGGGGAAACACCAAATTAAAGTTCTGATGTTTTTCGTGGACAATAATCACGGATATAAGTAAATATACAGAAAGACATTGCTTACCAGAGCCTGCAACAACAGCCTGATCAGTTCGCATGCAGGCAGAAAAACCAGGTGGGGGTTTACTGAGCATGGAGAATCCTGGGGGAGTCAAGTTCTGAGCTCTAGATGCTACTGTTAACATAAACAAGCAAAAAATGAGATATCTCAAGAAGATAACAGTAATGCACCTAAAATCCAAATCCTCCCCCAAAAAAATTATTAAATGATACAACCCCGGTCATGGGCGCAACTCGCTCGGGGCAATCACGTGAGTGCTGTGTATAAGGCACAAAACATGTATACTGTTCTGATACTTTTAGAGCATTGAGTGATCCTATTCAATCGAATATTGTGCAAGTGAGATATACATACCCTGATGTTGGGACTTGTAACGATCATCTTTGTTCTCAAAAGAATCCTGAACAGCAGAAAAGTTAAGCCCTTGACCAATGTTGCTAGAAGGAGAAACCAAGTCAATTTTTTGACTAGAAAATGCATGTTCCTTTGCAAATGAGAATCTCGAGTGTTCGTTGTTCTGAACATTCCATGAAGATCCCTGTCGCCCATCTCTTGTTTCCAACAATCCAGTTACTGTTTGAGGGTACACTGAACTATCACCATCTAAATCCATGGAAAGAATATTGGATATTATAGTATTTTCAATTGCAGCAGAACTTTCATCATCATCATCCACTGGCGTATCATTATCAAGACGTCTCAAATGCTCCACAATTTCTTCATTAGAAAACGAATTAGAACCTCTGTATATCCTATCTGATTTAGCTAAACTTTGAAATTTCTTCTCATTGTATCCATCATTCAATTCAGAATTCACAAACGAAGCCTGTACATTATCTTCTCTATCCACATAGCTACTCTGATTATGATAATCAATATGCCACCAAGAGTTATAGCTATAGTCCTTAGAAGTATCGGCAGGATCCTTTGATTCAGCAGAGATGAAAGAGGCTGTATGACTCAATTCAGCAGGATCCTTTGATTCAGCAGAAGAGAAAGACGCTGTATGACTCGAGTCAGCAGAATCCTTTGATTTTTGGTCATCAGAAATTTCTGAATTCTTTGAGAGCACAGAACCTGAGCTTTCAGTCTCAACATGGTCATCAGGGCTTACATTTAAGATCCGCGCTTCTTCAACTGAATTACTTGACCGCCCAACAATATCTACAAAAGTTGTAGTTTCTTTAGACGATCTGACAACTGCATCCTTGTCCTTAGAACTAGGTAAGTGATCGCCCGAAGATACAATCTGAACAACAATATCATGGATTACTATGACGGCTGGAATCCAGAGAAAATATATTGGGCATGAAAGAGGGAATGACAGTTAGTATCTTACCTTCTGGCCATCATTAGGCACAGGATCATCAGCTGAAGTGCTGTAGCTATTTGATTGCTCAACTATAGGTGGCGGTAACATATTTCCACAGCGCCTAGGCGGATACTTGGTCGCACCAACTATTTCCTGAACCCTATTCCTGATATAAAAAATATTTTACAAAAGAAACATCTTTAAGCTGACACAACAGAAATATTATTAGACACAAAGCCATAGTCAATATCAAAGTAGATAGAACTTCTGCATATGATTGATTAATACCTAGTATGAACTGCAGCTACTTCATCTTTACCAAAACTATCTTCTTCAGCACCCATGGTATGCAAATATAAACATGTAGGATTGTTGCAAGACTGACCAGCAAAAAGAATTCTCATATCAACTTATTTTTTCTAATTTTGAACTGAAACTTCTTAAATGAAGTAATATTAAAATTAGTGATTTGATGCACAAAATAATCTCATATTTACCGTATTTCTCAACCATGCATGACAATACTTCGCGGTTCCAAATGATGCCCTGTAAAAATTGAATTAAAAAATGGTAAATAAGAAATTAAATTACCGACGAATATTGCATACAAGTGCAAGTGTCAGGGTAAGAGCTTAGGTTTTTTTACAAAAGAAGCTTATGAGCTTATGTATTATCAAAAAACACCTATTCAAATAGTGTTTGGATTAGCTTATGTTGTTTCAAAGTACACTGTTGGTAAAATGACTAAAAAGGACAATACTAAAGAAAACGTGTTAGCAAACAAAAGTTAGACTTACAGCAAAAGTTGCAGACTTGCAACAAAAGAGAATATGAGGGTAAAATTGTAAATAATACAAATAAGCTAGAAAAACCAATGTATAAAGGCTTATAAATTTGGGCTTATTTGAGCTCAAAAAACACTTTTTTTAGCTTATGTGATTTCAAAACACAATAAGCACATAAGGTCCTTCAAATAAGCTAATCCAAACACCCACTAAAAAGCAATGTGCTTACCTTAATAGCCTACCATCCAAGTCATAACCATGCACAGACTGAATACACCTCACTGCTTCCTCCTCTTTTGAAAAAGTAACATATCTAGGAACATAAAAGGAAGAGAATCATGATCGAATGTTTAGCCATCATCAAACGAACATATAAAATCATACAACTGGAGATTAGAAGCTCATATTATTCAACCTAACTACATACTGGTTAAGGTATTGTTGTTGAGACTTCTAATGATGCATAGATATTCTTAGCCACTAAACATAATACAGTGGCACGAAATTAAAGACTAAATCATTATGTTCTGATAGTGCTATTTTATCAAGCCAAAACAAATATGACAAAAACCAAAACAAAAAATATGCAAGCAACACGTCATGGTCTGAACTCTGTGGGCACAGACCATCAATGTTCCCAGGGGCAAACCCCATAAAACCAAGAAGCATTGGCACACCGGGGTTATCGTTTCCTCAATTCCATTTTGTAGGCCCGATTATCTAGCCTCCCATCATGGATCCACACAATGAAAATGATAAACACAGAAAAGCCCAGTGTTTAGCTCATTTTCCCATATTCTTATTTCCATTTTGCCAATATCATCATCTATCCTTGCATACTGAAGATGGGTTGCCCAGATTCATATACAGAATACGAAATGTATTTAGTAAAGGTACCCTGATATTTCACAGGAAAATATATCTGAATAACTCACAAGTCACGGAAACCTATCAAATGTGTCAAAGTATCTGGTGAGAGGCTGAACAGTATCATAGATAAAGAAACAGCAGAGAGCCAAAGAGGCAACATATTGACTATTACAAAAAGACAAAGTTATAAAGCTTGACTAGGTGTAACTGAAAGTACACAATTAAAAACTGTATCTTACTAGAGAATTAAATGTCTTTAAGTGGCTATCAGCATGGGTGTTTATTATTTTAGACATTATATAAGCAACTTGAGTATGCAAAGTTAAAACTGTAACGTACACACTGCAAGTGTCATTGGTAAACTGCTGAAGAGTACCACCCGCCGTCCGAGAAAGGGAAACCTTTGTTACTTTTCCATATTGGCCAAAGTATTCTTTACGCTCCAATAACTGCATCCAAAAAGTAACTTATTATCAATAATGATCCATAATAAAAACTAAAAAAGAACGATGAATTCCACCATAATTGTGAAACTGATCATCCATGCTCAAAATGAGACAACAGATAAGCATGAAAGAGAAGTTTGAAAGTAGCATACTTCTTCATACGCATAGTCAACAGGCAGTCCAATGATATATGCCATCCTTCGCTGAATTACTCGAACATTGCTAAGGTCCTTCCTTCCTTCATTTTGTTTTGGCTTCGCCTTTGTTACCTTTTGTTTACGACTTGAACTAACGCTAGCCACCCTGTGTGCACAAAGCCCTTGTTATATTTATATATATCAAACTGAACAATAAAACAAAATGGACATCCGAGCTTATAGTAACCTTTGAAAATTTGTTTCCAAGCCTACAACCCTATCCTTATCATATGGTGTCCGACATGCAGGACAGCGCCCTTCTGTTGCATCCTTCTCCGCCATGTCCATTATGTGATGCCAACACCAGACACATACCTGCATCCAAAGTGTAATGGGATCAAAAATGAAGGTTAATCTCCTTGAAACAGTACTTACTATAACTCGACATAGTTGCCAAACTCTAAAGGCAAGAAATGTGCAAACTTATAACAATTCAAATTTGAGACGAATACGATGCTATCATATCAATTTCCTACTGTGTTTATGTTATAAAGTTTTGCAGTATAAATACCAGACATTAATAGTTTCATACATCCCTACATCTAAAAAGCTCTTTAGTGGATATTAACAATCAATGTACAGAATTACAGACTAAATATGTCATCAAAATCTATTACACAATTTTTACAAACCTCATTAACAGTCGCTAGCCTTATAATAATCACAAATGGTACATTAACTAAATGGGCCATATAAGAAACATTTCATAGCAACCAATATAATAACACAGCTAAATACCAACATATGCCGAACCACCTAACAATCCACATTAACAATTACAGCAAAACGATATAACCTATATAAAAAGCGCACAATTTAGGTAGTGTTTGGTATGGCGTTTGCAACACAGATTATGCCTCTCTATGAAAACGCAAATAATCACTTTTTTTCTAATGGTTCGCCAAACACTATTTTCTAACTATCCACGTTCACATATAACACTTCCAAAACGCAATCACAAACACCGCTCTGTATCAAATAAACCAGTTAACAACCTCATAAACAATGTAACCTATATAAAAAAGCGCATAATTTAGGTAGTGTTTGGTTTACGCCTTTCAAAAATAGTTTTCTCAAAACTATTATATAACTATACGAATGCAGAGAATTACTTCCAAAACGCAATCACAAACGCAGCGCTAAATCAAACAAAGCAGCTTAACAACAGCATAAACTACAAAAAAATAAGCGTAAACGACAAACCTCATAACCACATTTACACGGATTCAACTGCTGATCAGTCCAATCCATCTCTTCAGCACACAACGGACACTTCTTCTCTTCTTCGTAACTCATCTTGCCTCTGTCGCAACAACAACAACAACAAATTCACACACTAAATTCACCAACAGAACACTAATTTTCACACACACGCAGCACACTAAACCATAATTTTCACACACTAAATTCACCGACAGAACACTAATTTTCACACACGCAGCACACTAAACCGTAATTTGCACACACCTTCACCGACAGGCGACAGAACACTGATTTTCACACACGCAGCACACTAAACCATAACTTTCACACACTAAATTCACCAACAGATCACTAATTTTCCCACACGCAGCAGACTAAACCCTAACTTTCACACACATTCACCGACAGAACACTAATTTTCACACACGAAGCACACTAAACCCTAATTTTCACACACATTCACCGACAGAACACTAATGACAGTTTTTTTTTTTTTTTTTTTTTTTTTTACAAAGTTCACTCATTTCATTTCAGAACTCACAAAAAGGAGTGAAGGCATACGCCAACATAACAAGTTACTATCGAAACCATAACCTCACAGACGGAGGAAGATACAACATAACACAGTACAGCAAACACGGACATACAATCGATAATAGTTGTATACAGCCTATGAGCACGACCCCTTCCAAAAGGTGGGGGGAATCACCCGAGTCGAGCTTTGACTTGAAAACAACCATATACAGGGTGTAGGCTTGA
>LBNU01035660.1:54798-75506 GCA_014162995.1 Artemisia annua
ACTGAAAACAACCATATAAGGGTGTAGCTTGACAAAATACACTAAGTACATAATACATACAAAGATGATAAAACAAGACATCCATAAAGGAGCCTTACAAAATCCTAACAGATCTAAATCGAATCCCTACGCAGCAGCAAGCCGACGATGACGGACCACAACAGATCTGAGCAGAAGAGGCCGGAAGCCATCGGATCTGAGCAAAAGCAGTAGTGGCAGCAGCGACAAACAGCGGCATCGGAGGAAATGACAGATCTGTGGGCAAACATTTATTAAAGGAAAGGAGAGTACAAAAAGGAATGGTCCGTCCAAGGAATGGTCCAATCGGCATGTGTTAACCATTTTCTATTCTTTGGATGAAATGTCGAGAGATTGATGAAAGAGGCCGAAGTCAGTCTTGTCTTCAACTCGGAAGGAAAGGAAGAGGGACTCAGACATTCTTTGCGCAGAGTTCTATTACTATTAATGGGTGGCTCCACGATTTCTTATGTTACAAAACATTTGTAAAAAAATGGTTTGTTATCAGTAGCGGATACAAGATTTTAAATTGTGTGTGGCACGATTCTTGGCCTCACTTTGCTTCGCGAATAGTTTTTAGTTTTGGTTTTTTATTTATTAAGATTAAACTAGTTTTTTTGTTCGTTTTTGTCGTTGGATGCGAGTAATTTAGACATAGTATAGAATTAATATAAGTTTCTTAAATCACAAAATAACTTAGAAAGTTTACAAACTAAAATGTAGACCGTTGCGTGTGGGCATAACAACTACGTCTACACACTAAAATGTAGACTAAAGTAGTAATAAAGAGTTAACTAGAAGACAAATACGACAAAACATTAATTAATAATACTGTTCATCATCTTCCATCTTCACCATTTTACCTTTTTATCTTAAAAACATATCTCAAACACATTTTTTTCTTCAAACGAGTGTAGCACTTTCAAGAAACCACAAAAACTCACTGAAAAACTACACTTGGTCGAGAACAATCATGTGTGGCACGTGCCACAGGTGGATCATACCTAGATTCGCCCATGTTTGTTATTTGGAATGTCAAGGTTTAAAGACCATGTTGGTGTGTGTCATTGTAAGTATGTTGGGATATGACGGGTTTATTTTCCTTTAATTGTTGAGTTGTTGTATATGTAATACTTAGACGAGTATTATGGTGGTGATCAATCACACTGCCCCTAACCGCACGTTATCTACATTTTTTTGCAGTGATTTGGTGGTCTGCACCACCAAACTGTTTCCCATATTTTTTCTGTGTGTGTATTTGTGTTTCTTTGAGGTAAATTGTAGGGTATGTTCGTATAAAGTGTGATATTTTTATATGTTTGATTTGGTGGTGACTATTACCAGTGTTTTAAAACCCGAGTTGAACCAGTTAAACCGTGAACCGGAAATCGGTTTTGAGCGAAAAACCCGGTTGAACCGTGACCAGGTGGCTCGACCAGGTCAATTAAAAACCCGGTTTTTAAAATATTGACTATTACACATGTTTTTGTAGACAAATGAATATCCTCTCCATTAACAGTTGTGGAATGAAGAAAAGGCATAAACGTGTTTGGATAAAGGATTTGTGTTTCAAACATAATGTTCACTTCATTGGTGCTCAAGAAACTAAGATGACGAGACTTGAACTTTTTAGACTCAAATCTATGTGGGGTAATTTTAATTTTAATTATGCTTGTAGCATGGCTCGTGGTAGATCAGGTGGCTTAATCTCTGTGTGGGACCCGAATGTCTTTGTGAAGGATAATATATGGTGTGACGAGTCTTTTATTATTGTGAAAGGGCTTTATATTTTTAAAACATTGACTCGGCCTGAAGTAAGAACAAGTCAGGTCTCACCGGCTTAGACTTCTTAGGAGTAGACTCAGGCGATGCAAGGGACTGATCTCAGGCTTATGTGTTTGACCCACTCTAATTAAATACTTAAACCCATTAAGGAAGGAAATTAAGTAAAGAAAATAGGACACTAGAAGGATCATTCATCAACATATTTGTAATTTGCAATTAAAAAGTCATTTGGTGATTTGGAACTGTTTTAATTGGTTCATTCCGTTTAGGGCCGTTTCATTGATTTGGGTGGCCCAGTGCGAAACTACGAATAAGGCCCCGTAAATCACGAAAAGCTTAACTATTATGGAAAATTCAAAACATAATATACTTAGACATGTATAAATACTAATGGACATATACTAAATCGGAGGCTCCCTCACATAATATTTAAAAAGGGTTATAAAAATTCAAATTAGACATGTATAAATACTAATGGACATCTACTAAATCGGAGATCCCTCACAAATGGTGGCCTTGTGTGGCTGCTCCACTTGCACATGCTAATCACCGCCACTGATTCCGTCATTGATTGTTACTCATGATCATGATAATGTTCACAACAGGATATATATAGTAATTAGAAACGAAGAGTTTATTTTTATTTTTTATTTTTTTTTTGTGTTACCTGGGTTTCTGACTCGACATTACGGAAAAAAACATTATTAGTGGAGTGTAGTTTATAAAAACAAACACTCATGAATATGATGAGATGAGGTGAGTTTATATGGTGATTGTCGTTAAGGAGTGAAGTGTAGCCAACTAATCTCAGGATGACTACCCTTTTGAAACGAAGAGTTTTACATGTTATATATAGGATCTAACTTATATGAAGAATAAAGTCTTTCATCTATAATTAATGTTGGAGTAACAAGTCTAGTTCTCGTGTTATTCATATAAACTTTGATTAGGCTATGGGCCTGTTTGGCGGTAGCGTTTTGAAGCTTTTTAGAGCTGCTCGCAAGCTTTTTGTTTTGAAAGAAAAGCTCCAATTAAAAAGGATTTGATGTATAGTAAGCTTTGATTAGGCTATGTATTAGAAAGCCAATTAGGCGATGTTTTTCATTATTTTACCTTATGGTGTGAAACTGTGAAATCCAACAAAACATTGATAACATGTCTAAAATGCTTATAAATGTCCAACACATAATAGTATGTGGATCTAAAAAAGCACATCTTTTATATAATAAAAGAATTACATCATTTCGAGGTGTTTTTGCAAAACCCTTCTTATTGAAAAAAAAATAGACCAATAAGAGAGCTCGATTTTGCCACGTAGGTGAAATCGAGCAATATAATTGGTCAATAGAAAGTCAAAATTAAATTGATTTCGGTCAAACTTAATAAATTTGGTGGAGAAATTTGGTTAAGAAAAAAAATGCATAAAAATATAGGTGTCAAATTTATGAAAATAAAAACTTAAAAAAAGAGGAAGTAATTAATAAAACTTTAGTGATTGAATTTTAAATAAATTATATAGAGCTAAGTGTAAAATTACAAGTTTCCATGTTTTTAATAACTTTAGAAAAAATACAAATAACCCCTTACACTTTATACCCCTTATACTCTATAATACTCCCTCCGTCCCAATTTATAAGTCAATTTTTTTTGTTTTTGGTTGTCCCAAAATACTTGTCCATTTTCATATTTCAACCAATCAAATGACACTTTAGTGGAGAGAGAAGATATTTGATTGATGAATAAATTAATTAGTAGGAATTTATTAAACTTTGTGCAAAGTCAAAATGGACTTATAATTTGGGACAGAGGGAGTATTAAATTTGTTTAAAATTACATGAGCATTAGTATTAATTTTTAGACTTTCATCCATTAAAATTACAAAATTTTGTAAATATGCGAATTAGTTTTAATATTGTTAGTTTTAGACTTTCATCTATTAGAATTTTTATTTTATTTTATTATTTTTTATTTTAAATAAGGACTCATGTTATTCTATTTAAAAGTTTAATTTATGCGTATATGGGTTTGAATACTAAATACGGCTAAATTATTAGTAACGAGAATATAAATATCAAATGGTAAACATGAGTTACTGTGATATGAAAATAAATATACACGATTCTACTTATAACAATGACTCATGAAATTGTTATTTAAAATTTATATATGAATATCCATAAAAACATTTTAAAAACTTTACGGAGCATATTTTAACTTCATTAACGCTCATTATGTGCTACTAAACTCGCACGTTTTGTACAACATTATATCAATAGTTAAAGGCTTAAAGCTAAACAATAACATCAACATCAACCTCAGCATGTCTGTCAGTTAAAAACATTATACAAAGCTAATTATTAAAAAAAAAACAAACAAACACATGGGTTCGATAGTCATTGTTTAATTTAGAAGGTGTTTTCCTTAAATTAGAAAAAAAAATCACGCATCACAATCCTTATTTGATAACAATCACATCCTAAAAAAAAAAAACTTAGGTGATAACCTAACTTTATTCATTGATGTGATGTTTCATCATAAAAAAAAAATAAAAAATAAAAATAATAAAAAAAAACGTAATAGTTTGCCATTGTAAAGGAATTAAAGTATGTACATGAGAATTATTAAGCAAGAATATATAGTTTTTAATCAGGTTATTATGTTACAATACTACGATAATGTTATTGAGTTGGTAATCACGGATGTGAGATACAACCATTCTTCTATACTTATGATTTATGTGTTAACCTCTTTTTGCTACTGGATAGAATCCAAAAGAGACCTCAATAGAAGTTTGGCTTATGTCTTATCTAGCTGATAGTTTTTAGTAATCTTTTTTATGGTTTAACTTTTTTGTTATACACACCAACTTTTAGTAACTTTTTTATATGTTTTATTGAAAACTTCTACACTTAATATTTGTATTTTTACTATAAACACATTAAGCTATGATAAAATTAGTTGTGAATTCAGGGGTTTTTTACTAAGCTTCTCAAAAAAGCTTATAGCTTTATCATAAACTTATTGTGTTATGGTAATAGAATATGCAAATAAGCACGTTTAATAAGCACATGATTGTCATTGAAGGATGTTCTACGCCTACTTAAGGTATGAATGTATAATTAAGTTGAGTTGCTGATTTAGATAATACATGAATGTATTTTAATGTACCAAAGATGTATTTTAGTGCCTATATAAGGAATTTTATGGTAGGAATTCTTAGGAGGTGTCTTTGAATGAGTTAATGAAACTTAGCAGGTGTTTGCTGTCATTGATAACACTATAGGTGTCAACTAACGATCTAAAATATGGGTGTCTTTTACCTTGATGATTTAGGCCTATTGTAATGAAAGTTGCACTAAAGTGAAAGGTCGGTAAGGATTCAAACAATTGTAAAAGACTTGCGAATGTACTCTTTGTCATTTTTTCATGCTTCATTTCTTAATCGATAATAATACATAATTAAAACGAAATTTTAAAAACCCTGTGCGTGCACAGGTTTCATCGTTGGATAAGGTGACGTTGGCTACGGTGGAGTGGGAGGAGATGGAAGTGGTGGCGGATGTTAAGGATTTCATTGATGGTGAATTTGTTAAGGCTTCTATGTCTGTCAGGGCTTATTTTTTCGATACTAGGTATTATTATAATTATAATACAAGCTGAATTTGAAATATGCTTATATTGCACATTCGTACAGCTGATAAGTTGTTGCAGGGGATGTTTGGGATTTGCTTATTTAAACATGGTGTTTCTTTGGTAGAAGGCGATAGGTTTGAGCTTTTACTACAACTATGATGATGAGTTTGAAACAAGTATCGAAAAATGTGTGATGAAATGTTGCTTTTCTAAAAAAAATGTGTGATGAATACTACTTATTTGGCTGGAAAAAAGGCAGATTAGATTGTCTTCATCCACACGCTAAAGAGTGCTTTTTCTAAGAAAATCAATAAGCAGATAAGTTGTTCAAACAAGCAATCCCAAACGTACACCCCGGACTAAGTAGTTTAAAGTTGCATTTTCCAAACTGCTTGTTGTAAAAAGATCATCCAATTCACTAAAAATAGAGACAATTTTAATGAATAGGAAAAAAAATACCATTACCTTATCTTGTTTTGGAGGTAAAATCTGGAAGAGTATGATGTAGGGTATATAGATATGAAAGTAGCTCTTGTGAAACATTCAAGCCATAGTGTATTGTTTTACTATCCAATTTGTGTGTACGTACTTTGTTATGAATATAGGGTTAATGGCATGTAATAGCTACCAACTTTTCCAAATGTTCACATGTCAGTTATGAACTTTCTAAAATCCAACAATACCCATCAAAGTATCAAACTTTCAAATTTTGGATCATTATCATACGTTTTAGAATCATCTCTTTGCACTTAGAGTCATCTCTTTGCACCGTTAGTCCTTTTGACTAACGACCATTTGTAATTAACTCAAAAATATGTTTTCTTTTTCACATTAGATATTTTCGTCAGTTTTTATACGTTTTCAAATTTTTTTGTCCGTTTCATATGTTTTCGTCCGTTTTTCTTACATTTTTATTTGTTTTTGTCTGTTTTTGCCCTTTTTATATATTTTTGTTCATTTTTCTTAGTTTTATCCGTTTTTGCTCGTTTTTATATGTTTTTGCCCGTTTTTATACGTTTTGCCCAATTTTATCAATTTTTATATGTATGTGTCCATATAAAAATGGGCAAAAACGTATAAAACCAGGTAAAAACATATAAAAACGGGCAAAACGTATAAAAACGGGCAAAAACAGATAAAAACGTAAGAAAATCGGATAAAAACGAAAGAAAATGTACAAAAACGGACAAACGTATAAAACAGACAAAAACGTATAAAAATGGACGAAAACGTATAACAGCGGACGAAAACGTGTGAAAACGGACAAAAACATTTGAATACGTATAAAATCTGACGAAAAATATATAATGTGAAAAAGAAAACATATTTTTGAGTTAATTACAAACGGTCGTTAGTCAAAAGGACTAAACGGTGCAAAGAGATGACTCTAAGTGCAAAGAGATGATTCTAAAACGTATGATAATAATCCAAAATTTGAAAGTTTGATGGGTATTGTTATATTTTAGAAAGTTCATAACTGACACGTGAACACTTGGGAAAGTTCGTAGCTATTACATGCCATTAACCCATGAATATATTTCGCAACTAGCTTAAATGTGAGTTTCAACATGCGATTTGGTTCAGAGTGGATTTGAAAAGTCTAGTGGAAAAGAATAAAGCAAATTGCATAAAGCCGCCATCATTGGCAAATTCTGTAGTATTTAGATTTGGCAGCACCAAGCCTCAGACTATTGTAAGTCTGTTTTGATCATTAAATTCTAAGTCTTCTGTTACATACATATATTTTTTTTTATTGCGTTTATATGCATTACTTATTTTGGGATAATATTTTTAAATTAGAAGTAGGCAAGTATTATTCATATGTCAATGGCTATACTTTTCTCAGGGTTTGGATGCGAGTAGAAGTGAAAGTGACAACAGCTATATGGTAGTATTCAATTATGGTTCGGTTGTCTTACTTAATGTTGATGAGCGTGAAGTTCACGAGCGTCTGGAAATTGTAGAAGCACATGCCTCAGGATCAACGGGTGAAATAAGAAAGTTTTATGGTACGGCCTCATCACCAGCGACACGTGGGTACCTCCTCCCTCAAAACACTCCCCTTAGGCTAAGTGTCTCTTGGAGTGATCATTGTTGGATGGTGCACGGCATAGGTTTTTCTGAAGTACTCGCGTGCATCTTTCAGATATGATTAGGGTTTATGGTGGAATCCGCAAAAGTTGTCAAAGTTGGTTAACGTCTTAATTTTTATAGGAGAATAAAATGTTAATAAAGTGTTGGAGTTGAAGTTTTGTATCATGGTGTACGAAAAGCTTCAAGAAAGATGGTTCGTTAGCATGTTTATTGTATCTTGAGTATGAAAGTAAGAAAACTCGACATAAACTATATTTTGGTGATAAGACCAGTCGTCATGTTATTCATATATAGTCTACATATAAACCCGCAAAAGTTGGTGCGAGTTTAATCATCCCAGAACGAAGTTTAACTGAAAGTAATAATTATGAACCAATGTGGCAAAAATATATTTAGAACATTGTATACGAATGTTGCTTTGTGATCATTGGAGGGACGGTAGCAATTTGTTAATCGGGAAAATTGCCTATTTGGGTAAGATTCTTTGCACTCTTATTGAATTTGGGCAACATTCTTTTAATCAAATCAAGTGGGGGAATAATCATTCCCTTGTTTCTTCTATTATGTCAATAGTGTCTCGCGGGCTAGCTTAGAATTTAAAGGCCGGTCCGATAGCATATCGGACAAGCTTGCCCGCGGATAACGCCTGATTTGGCCTGAATTTTAGCCCGGCAGTGAAAAGTCCATTTTCTTCTAAGTAAGGTTATTTCAAAGCTAAAGATAAGTACGGAAAATGATTTTGATAATGCTACTAACACTACTGTTGTTGCCTGGTAACATGCCACCATAGAGTTGGTGTTTATCATACTTTGCGAGTAGTATATATTCTCAAGTGACGAGGCCCTTATGTTTTTAACTAGCGTTGTAATCTTTTTCAAGCAAAGTAGTGAAGTTAAAGAAATTAGCATAAAAATTCAACTTATAAATTGAAATCTACACTTAAGATACCACATAGATTCAAGATTGTTATGTGTTACTCCCTCCGTCTCAAAATATAAGACTTTTTATTCGCAACTTTGAACTTAATTAATTTTTTTCGTGGTATATAATACTTGATGCAAAATATATCAATGGATTGTGTTTTAAATGTATTTTCACTTGGTACAGTTTTCATCAAGTATTATATAACACGAAAAAAAATAATTAAGGTCAAAGTTGTGATGAAAAAATCAAAGTGGACGTACTTATATTTTGAGACGGAGGTGGTAAATGGTACTTATCATACTGAGCTCTGCAACATGACCATCCCAAACACTATGACGTTTTCCAAAAGCTTTTCTCAAATAACTTACTTGTACCAATTAATAGCTTTTGTTGGTAACTTCAAATGCTTCAAGCTCAACAAGTTAATTATTTTTGCTAGAAATTTTTAAACACGTTTTCTGTTACAATGAACAAGTCATTTGAATAATATTTAGAAACGGGAATATATTATTATTGCTCAAATTGATATCGTATCCCAAAATAACGTAACACATCTTTTTAAACGTGTTATTTATTTTGTGTACAGCCAATACATGCAACGAATACGGAATTTGAATATTCATTAGAAATAGAAATCGATCGGTTTCATGCTAATATATACACGCAAAGAATTGTGTTTAACTACATTGCTGTATCGAAATGTTGCAGCGAGTCTTTGGGTATGTTTGGCAAAAATAGATGTTGCTGGTGCTGATGCTGGTGCTGTTGCTGGTACTGATGCTGGTGCTGGTGCTGATGCTGAAAAAGATTAAAATTGTAGCTATTTTTTTTGCAGTAGTGCTGGTACTGTTGCTGAAAAAGATTAAAATCAGTTAATTTATGAAAAATAATCTCCATAATCTTTTAAAAGCTGGTTCTGATAACTTATTTTTTGGGAACTTATTTTTCTAAAATAATTCACAATCTTAGTTTGCCAAACAAAGATTATTTTTTGATCAAAGCTTATTTTTCAAAAAAATAATCTTAAGCCTCCATAATCTTCCATAATCTCTCGCGCCAAACATAGCCTTTAGCCACACGAGCATGTTCAAACGATTTTCATCTCAAACCCTAAAACTAAGATCATTCCAAACACTCATCAGCCTCACCACACCACAACCACAGTCCATACACGTGCCTAGGCTGTATTCATCTCGGACTTCTACTGAGGCGCGTGAGTTGCACGCGACATGGTTGGACTCTTTACAAGTGAAATGTTTTTCGACGCCGTCGGTGGTGGATACGGTGGAGTGGAAGGATATGGATGTGGTGGCTAAGGTTACGGAGGTTATTGACTATAGTTATTATGCTAAGACTTTTATGTCTGTCAGAGCTTTCTTTTTGGGTAAAAGGTATTATGGTTATAATACATGCAAGTTCGAATTTGAAATGTATTTTATTGGTATATTTTAGTGTTTGGGATGGTTTGTTAAATGTGTTTATTTTGCGTTTTGAAACAATGGATGAGCTAGCTGTTGTCGAAGGAGATGCTTGTTTAATGTTTTACGTCAAAGACTAAACTTGAAATGTACGGTCCGTGTGGGTCGTCAGAGGGTCGGTTACCCTTTCGTTAAACTTGAAATTTAGACTTTATCAACTATGCTACAAGCAGTTATAAGTTGTTGAAACAAGCAATCATAAACTACGTATAGTACCCCTTATTAAGTAGTTTGAAGTGTTGCTTTCTCAGATCACATGCTGCAAAAATTAAGAAGCATAATTTAAACAAAACCAAATCGTTCGAATTTTGGGCACTCAAATTTTTTTCAATTTAAGGTATCAAAGTTATTTGTTACTTTTTGTGCAATGTAAGGTTTTTCGACTTTTCAAAGGGGAAAAGACAAAACTGGACCGGGCGACCACTTCTTATACCCACTTTTAGATTTTTTTTTTTTTCATTTCTCATAGTGGGCTCAAATTTAGAAGTTGCCCGGATCCACTAGTCTCTCTTGCGGAAGATGAGGTGCAGTGGTGGCAGGTACAGACTGTTGTTGCATGAAAAACCAGTTTTTTGTGTCGTCATGAGATGAGGTTGAGCAGCGAGATGAAAAGGATGAGGGCCATGAGTTGGTCAAACCGCTTGTGGATGATTTGCCTCCCACCATCGTAGCAGCAGGATCAATATAATCGTCACTGCTATTGCTAAGATTCCCCAATGATGGTGAACGATAATGAGTGTTCGGTGCAACCTTGTAATAACTCCCTGAATATATACATGGAAGAGAAAAAGCAGTCAATTAGGGACGTAAATCAATATCCGAAAATCCACATATCATCAATTCTATACTACCAAGCTTGGTGAAACCTCTAAAGGTGTACCTTGTGTCAGGCTGTATCTAGAGCGAAAAAACTCAGGCCATAACGTTAAGACACAGGTTACTGGGTGTCTTTTTATGAGTCTGGAACTAGTGTTAATGTCGTTATAGGTCCTGAAATTTCGTTGCAGCTTCGTAGTTTTCCAATTTTCATTGATATTATGACAGAAAAGTTAATTTTTTATAGTTACCCCTTATAAACTCTTCATTTTATGAGTTTAAAACCTTTTCAAACCTTTTCAAATTTTTAAGAAAAGAATGAAAATACCGAAATAGTGAACGCAATATATTAGGGCTAGGTTGCCTGGTGGGAAGTTTGATTTTCCATGTTTGCCCTATTATATCAAATATAATCTCACATATGACCACTAATCTCACACTTCCAATAAGTAATGTGCCCAGAAAAACAATGCACTCAATTTAGCCGAATGAGGTATAATCATAGCTAAATCTTTGTCCGAAGAAGAAATTTTGGATGGGGAAACACCAAATTAAAGTTCTGATGTTTTTCGTGGACAATAATCACGGATATAAGTAAATATACAGAAAGACAGACAGGAAGCGAAGACATTGCTTACCAGAGCCTGCAGCAACAGCCTGATCAGTTCGCATGCAGGCAGAAAAACCAGGTGGGGGTTTACTGAGCATGGAGAATCCTGGGGGAGTCAAGTTCTGAGCTCTAGATGCTACTGTTAACAAAAACAAGCAAAAAATGAGATATCTCAAGAAGATAACAGTAATGCACCTAAAATCCAAATCCTCCCCCCAAAAAATTATTAAATGATACAACCCCGGTCATGGGCACAACTCACTTGCTCGGGGCAATCATGTGAGTGCTGTGTAAAAGGCACAAAACATGTATACTGTTCTGATACTTTTAGAGCATTGAGTGATCCTATTCAATCGAATATTGTGCAAGTGAGATATACATACCCTGATGTTGGGACTTGTAACGATCATCTTTGTTCTCAAAAGAATCCTGAACAGCAGAAAAGTTAAGCCCTTGACCAATGTTGCTAGAAGGAGAAACCAAGTCAATTTTTTGACTAGAAAATGCATGTTCCTTTGCAAATGAGAATCTCGAGTGTTCGTTGTTCTGAACATTCCATGAAGATCCCTGTCGCCCATCTCTTGTTTCCAATAATCCAGTTACTGTTTGAGGGTACACTGAACTATCACCATCTAAATCCATGGAAAGAATATTGGATATTATAGTATTTTCAATTGCAGCAGAACTTTCATCATCATCATCCACTGGCGTATCATTATCAAGACGTCTCAAATGCTCCACAATTTCTTCATTAGAAAACGAATTAGAACCTCTGTATATCCTATCTGATTTAGCTAAACTTTGAAATTTCTTCTCATTGTATCCATCATTCAATTCAGAATTCACAAACGAAGCCTGTACATTATCTTCTCTATCCACATAGCTACTCTGATTATGATAATCAATATGCCACCAAGAGTTATAGCTATAGTCCTTAGAAGTATCGGCAGGATCCTTTGATTCAGCAGAGATGAAAGAGGCTGTATGACTCAATTCAGCAGGATCCTTTGATTCAGCAGAAGAGAAAGACGCTGTATGACTCGAGTCAGCAGAATCCTTTGATTTTTGGTCATCAGAAATTTCTGAATTCTTTGAGAGCACAGAACCTGAGCTTTCAGTCTCAACATGGTCATCAGGGCTTACATTTAAGATCCGCGCTTCTTCAACTGAATTACTTGACCGCCCAACAATATCTACAAAAGTTGTAGTTTCTTTAGACGATCTGACAACTGCATCCTTGTCCTTAGAACTAGGTAAGTGATCGCCCGAAGATACAATCTGAACAACAATATCATGGATTACTATGACGGCTGGAATCCAGAGAAAATATATTGGGCATGAAAGAGGGAATGACAGTTAGTATCTTACCTTCTGGCCATCATTAGGCACAGGATCATCAGCTGAAGTGCTGTAGCTATTTGATTGCTCAACTATAGGTGGCGGTAACATATTTCCACAGCGCCTAGGCGGATACTTGGTCGCACCAACTATTTCCTGAACCCTATTCCTGATATAAAAAATATTTTACAAAAGAAACATCGTTAAGCTGACACAACAGAAATATTATTAGACACAAAGCCATAGTCAATATCAAAGTAGATAGAACTTCTGCATATGATTGATTAATACCTAGTATGAACTGCAGCTACTTCATCTTTACCAAAACTATCTTCTTCAGCACCCATGGTATGCAAATATAAACATGTAGGATTGTTGCAAGACTGACCAGCAAAAAGAATTCTCATATCAACTTATTTTTTCTAATTTTGAACTGAAACTTCTTAAATGAAGTAATATTAAAATTAGTGATTTGATGCACAAAATAATCTCATATTTACCGTATTTCTCAACCATGCATGACAATACTTCGCGGTTCCAAATGATGCCCTGTAAAAATTGAATTAAAAAATGGTAAATAAGAAATTAAATTACCGACGAATATTGCATACAAGTGCAAGTGTCAGGGTAAGAGCTTAGGTTTTTTTACAAAAGAAGCTTATGAGCTTATGTATTATCAAAAAACACCTATTCAAATAGTGTTTGGATTAGCTTATGTTGTTTCAAAGTACACTGTTGGTAAAATGACTAAAAAGGACAATACTAAAGAAAACGTGTTAGCAAACAAAAGTTAGACTTACAGCAAAAGTTGCAGACTTGCAACAAAAGAGAATATGAGGGTAAAATTGTAAATAATACAAATAAGCTAGAAAAACCAATGTATAAAGGCTTATAAATTTGGGCTTATTTGAGCTCAAAAAACACTTTTTTTAGCTTATGTGATTTCAAAACACAATAAGCACATAAGGTCCTTCAAATAAGCTAATCCAAACACCCACTAAAAAGCAATGTGCTTACCTTAATAGCCTACCATCCAAGTCATAACCATGCACAGACTGAATACACCTCACTGCTTCCTCCTCTTTTGAAAAAGTAACATATCTAGGAACATAAAAGGAAGAGAATCATGATCGAATGTTTAGCCATCATCAAACGAACATATAAAATCATACAACTGGAGATTAGAAGCTCATATTATTCAACCTAACTACATACTGGTTAAGGTATTGTTGTTGAGACTTATAATGATGCATAGATATTCTTAGCCACTAAACATAATACAGTGGCACGAAATTAAAGACTAAATCATTATGTTCTGATAGTGCTATTTTATCAAGCCAAAACAAATATGACAAAAACCAAAACAAAAAATATGCAAGCAACGCGTCATGGTCTGAACTCTGTGGGCACAGACCATCAATGTTCCCAGGGGCAAACCCCATAAAACCAAGAAGCATTGGCACACCGGGGTTATCGTTTCCTCAATTCCATTTTGTAGGCCCGATTATCTAGCCTCCCATCATGGATCCACACAATGAAAATGATAAACACAGAAAAGCCCAGTGTTTAGCTCATTTTCCCATATTCTTATTTCCATTTTGCCAATACCATCATCTATCCTTGCATACTGAGGATGGGTTGCCCAGATTCATATACAGAATACGAAATGTATTTAGTAAAGGTACCCTGATATTTCACAGGAAAATATATCTGAATAACTCACAAGTCACGGAAACCTATCAAATGTGTCAAAGTATCTGGTGAGAGGCTGAACAGTATCATAGATAAAGAAACAGCAGAGAGCCAAAGAGGCAACATATTGACTATTACAAAAAGACAAAGTTATAAAGCTTGACTAGGTGTAACTGAAAGTACACAATTAAAAACTGTATCTTACTAGAGAATTAAATGTCTTTAAGTGGCTATCAGCATGGGTGTTTATTATTTTAGACATTATATAAGCAACTTGAGTATGCAAAGTTAAAAATGTAACGTACACACTGCAAGTGTCATTGGTAAACTGCTGAAGAGTACCACCCGCCGTCCGAGAAAGGGAAACCTTTGTTACTTTTCCATATTGGCCAAAGTATTCTTTACGCTCCAATAACTGCATCCAAAAAGTAACTTATTATCAATAATGATCCATAATAAAAACTAAAAAAGAACGATGAATTCCACCATAATTGTGAAACTGATCATCCATGCTCAAAATGAGACAACAGATAAGCATGAAAGAGAAGTTTGAAAGTAGCATACTTCTTCATACGCATAGTCAACAGGCAGTCCAATGATATATGCCATCCTTCGCTGAATTACTCGAACATTGCTAAGGTCCTTCCTTCCTTCATTTTGTTTTGGCTTCGCCTTTGTTACCTTTTGTTTACGACTTGAACTAACGCTAGCCACCCTGTGTGCACAAAGCCCTGGTTATATTTATATATATCAAACTGAACAATAAAACAAAATGGACATCCGAGCTTATAGTAACCTTTGAAAATTTGTTTCCAAGCCTACAACCCTATCCTTATCATATGGTGTCCGACATGCAGGACAGCGCCCTTCTGTTGCATCCTTCTCCGCCATGTCCATTATGTGATGCCAACACCAGACACATACCTGCATCCAAAGTGTAATGGGATCAAAAATGAAGGTTAATCTCCTTGAAACAGTACTTACTATAACTCGACATGGTTGCCAAACTCTAAAGGCAAGAAATGTGCAAACTTATAACAATTCTAATTTGAGACGAATACGATGCTATCATATCAATTTCCTAGTGTGTTTATGTTATAAAGTTTTGCAGTATAAATACCAGACATTAATAGTTTCATACATCCCTACATCTAAAAAGCTCTTTAGTGGATATTAACAATCAATGTACAGAATTACAGACTAAATATGTCATCAAAATCTATTACACAATTTTTACAAACCTCATTAACAGTCGCTAGCCTTATAATAATCACAAATGGTACATTAACAAAATGCGCCATATAAGAAACATTTCATACCAACCAATATAATAACACAGCCAATTACCTACATATGCCGAAACACCTAACAAGTAACAATCCACATTAACAATTACAGCAAAACGATATAGCCTATATAAAAAGCGCACAATTTAGGTCGTGTTTGGTATGGCGTTTGCAACACAGATTTTGCCTCTCTATGAAAATGCAAATAATCACTTTTTCCGAATGGTTGCCAAACACTATTTTCCAACTATCCACGTTCACAGATAACACTTCCAAAACGCAATCACAAACCAGTTAACAACCCCATAAACAATATAACCTATATAAAAAAGCGCATAATTTAGGAAGTGTTTGGTTTACGCCTTTCAAAAATAATTTTCACAAAACTATTATCTAACTATACATTTGCAGATAATCACTTCTGAAACGCAATCACAAAAGCAGCGCTAAATCAAACAAAGCAGCTTAAAAACAGCATAAACTACAAAAAAACAAGCGTAAACAACAAACCTCATAACCACATTTACACGGATTCAACTGCTGATCAGTCCAATCCATCTCTTCAGCACACAACGGACACTTCTTCTCTTCTTCGTAACTCATCTTTCCTCTGTCACAACAACACAAATTTACACACTAAGTTCACCTACAGAACACTAATTTTCACACACACGGCACACTCAACCCTAACTTTCTCACACACATTCACCGACAGAACACTGATTTTCACACACGTAGAACACTAAACCATAATTTTCACACACTAAATTCACCGACAGATCACTAATTTTCCCACACGCAGCACACTAAACCCTAAATTTCACACAAAAAATTCACCGACAGATCACTAATTTTCACACACGCAGCACACTAAACCCTAATTTTCACTCACATTCACCGACAGAGCACAAATTGTCACATACGCAGCACACTAAACCCTAATTTTCACACACGCAGCACACTAAACCCTAACTTTCACACACATTCACCGACAGAACACTAATTTTCACACACGNAAGCGTAAACGACAAACCTCATAACCACATTTACACGGATTCAACTGCTGATCAGTCCAATCCATCTCTTCAGCACACAACGGACACTTCTTCTCTTCTTCGTAACTCATCTTGCCTCTGTCGCAACAACAACAACAACAAATTCACACACTAAATTCACCAACAGAACACTAATTTTCACACACACGCAGCACACTAAACCATAATTTTCACACACTAAATTCACCGACAGAACACTAATTTTCACACACGCAGCACACTAAACCGTAATTTGCACACACCTTCACCGACAGGCGACAGAACACTGATTTTCACACACGCAGCACACTAAACCATAACTTTCACACACTAAATTCACCAACAGATCACTAATTTTCCCACACGCAGCACACTAAGCCCTAACTTTCACACACATTCACCGACAGAACACTAATATTCACACACGCAGCACACTAAGCCCTAACTTTCACACACATTCACCGACAGAACACTAATTTTCACACACGAAGCACACTAAACCCTAATTTTCACAGACATTCACCTACAGAACACTAATTTCCACACACACAACACAATAGACCCTAACTTTCACACACTAAACCCTAAATTCAACAATAAAACCTAAGTTTCACACACATTCACCGACAGAACACTAATTTCCACACACACAGCACAACAAACGCTAAATTTCACACACTGAGCCCTAATTTCACACAGTAAACCCTAATTTACAACCTACATTTCACATAATCACACTATAACATCAACAATTTCATCATTACAGCATCATAAACACACTACGGAGTGAAATAAACACTAATTTTAACGAAATAAACAAATGTTGAAAAATTAGGGTTTTGAAATAAAAGCAGTTAAAGCAGTTACAACGGAATTAACTTACAGTGATGGAATCGTAACAAACTACAAACAGAATGAGAGTTTGTTAGAAATGAGTCGATTTGTATTTATATAAAGAAATGAAAGCCACAGGATTGAATGAATGAATGAATTTTTTTTTTGTTTTTTTTTTTATTTTTATATATTTTTGTGAGATGATATGAAGATTGGGGTTTATTTATTTATTTATTTGGGGGAAAATAAGGTTTTGTCATTTAGTGAGGGTTTACTTTTTGAGGGATGATGGATCACGTGAGTGTTGGTGTGAGGGCTTTGAGGTCTTTTTTAAGTTACATTTTTTTGTCTTTGAGGAGTTGGGAGACTTTAAATTGGTTGTGCTTTTTCTTGGAGGGGTTATATGAATTGAAGTTGTGTTTATTACGTTACAAAACATTTGTAAAAAAATGGTTTGTTATCAGTAGCGGATACAAGATTTTAAATCGTGTGTGGCACGGTTCTTGGCCTCACTTTGCTTCGCGAATAGTTCTTAGTTTTGGTTTTTTATTTATTAAGATTAAACTAGTTTTTTTGTTCGTTTTTATCGTTGGATGCGAGTAATTTAGACATAGTATAGAATTAATATAAGTTTCTTAAATCACAAAATAACTTAGAAAGTTTACAAACTAAAATGTAGACCGTTGCGTGTGGGCATAACAACTACGTCTACACACTAAAATGTAGACTAAAGTAGTACTGTAATAAAGAGTTAACTAGATGACAAATAGGACAAAACATTAATTAATAATACTGTTCATCATCTTCCATCTTCACCATTTTACCTTTTTATCTTAAAAACATATCTCAAACACATTTTTTTCTTCAAACGAGTGTAGCACTTTCAAGAAACCACAAAAACTCACTGAAAAACTACACTTGATCGAGAACAATCATGTGTGGCACGTACCACAGGTGGATCATACATAGATTCGCCCATGTTTGTTATTTGGAATGTCAAGGTTTAAAGACCATGTTGGTGTGTGTCATTGTACGTATGTTGGGATATGACGGGTTTATTTTCCTTTAATTATTGAGTTGTTGTATATGTAATACTTAGACGAGTATTATGGTGGTGATCAATCACACTGGCCCCTAACCGCACGTTATCTACATTTTTTTGCAGTGATTTGGTGGTCTGCACCACCAAACTGTTTCCCATATTTTTTCTGTGTGTGTATTTGTGTTTCTTTGAGGTAAATTGTAGGGTATGTTCGTATAAAGTGTGATATTTTTATATGTTTGATTTGGTGGTGACTATTACCAGTGTTTTAAAACCCGAGTTGAACCAGTTAAACCGTGAACCGGAAATCGGTTTTGAGCGAAAAACCTGGTTGAACCGTGACCAGGTGGCTCGACCAGGTCAATTAAAAACCCGGTTTTTAAAATATTGACTATTACACATGTTTTTGTAGACAAATGAATATCCTCTCCATTAACAGTTGTGGAATGAAGAAAAGGCATAAACGTGTTTGGATAAAGGATTTGTGTTTCAAACATAATGTTCACTTCATTGGTGCTCAAGAAACTAAGATGACGAGACTTGAACTTTTTAGACTCAAATCTATGTGGGGTAATTTTAATTTTAATTATGCTTGTAGCATGGCTCGTGGTAGATCAGGTGGCTTAATCTCTGTGTGGGACCCGAATGTCTTTGTGAAGGATAATATATGGTGTGACGAGTCTTTTATTATTGTGAAAGGGCTTTATATTTTTAAAACATTGACTCGGCCTGAAGTAAGAACAGGTCAGGTCTCATCGGCTTAGACTTCTTAGGAGTAGACTCAGGCGATGCAAGGGACTGATCTCAGGCTTATGTGTTTGACCCACTCTAATTAAATACTTAAACAGTTAAACCCATTAAGGAAGGAAATTAAGTAAAGAAAATAGGACACTAGAAGGATCATTCATCAACATATTTGTAATTTGCAATTAAAAAGTCATTTGGTGATTTGGAACTGTTTTAATTGGTTCATTCCGTTTAGGGCCGTTTCATTGATTTGGATGGCCCGGTGCGAAACTACGAATAAGGCCCCGTAAATCACGAAAAGCTTAACTATTATGGAAAATTCAAAACATAATATACTTAGACATGTATAAATACTAATGGACATATACTAAATCGGAGGCTCCCTCACATAATATTTAAAAAGGGTTATAAAAATTCAAATTAGACATGTATAAATACTAATGGACATCTACTAAATCGGAGATCCCTCACAAATGGTGGCCTTGTGTGGCTGCTCCACTTGCACATGCTAATCACCGCCACTGATTCCGTCATTGATTGTTACTCATGATCATGATAATGTTCACAACAGGATATATATAGTAATTAGAAACGAAGAGTTTATTTTTATTTTTTATTTTTTTTTTGTGTTACCTGGGTTTCTGACTCGACATTACGGAAAAAAACATTATTAGTGGAGTGTAGTTTATAAAAACAAACACTCATGAATATGATGAGATGAGGTGAGTTTATATGGTGATTGTCGTTAAGGAGTGAAGTGTAGCCAACTAATCTCAGGATGACTACCCTTTTGAAACGAAGAGTTTTACATGTTATATATAGGATCTAACTTANACACGAAGTTAAACAGGTTTGGGTTGAGGATAAACAGGTTTGGGTCAAAAACAGGTCAACCTGTCTAACTCGTTTAATAAATGGGTCGTGTTTGGGTTGAACATGTGTTAAACAGGTCAACACGTGAACCCGTTTAAGTATATAAGCCTCTAAAAATAAAATATATAACTTTGATTTAATGTTGGATATGGATTAAATGTATTTTGTTATGTTCTTAATATGTGTGAATTATGATTATAACTAAGATTTTATTGAAATTTACGCTTATAACTGATAACTTATAACTCAGATATCATTTAAATTGTCGTATAGCTATTTGTATGTTATTTTTATCATATATTAGATCCTTATATCATTTTTGCATTTAAGCTAGTTAAATCAACAAACCACCAATCTTATTCACTGCTTGACATATTTGCTTAAACAGGTTAAACGGGTCACAAACGGGTTACACGTTTTATGCAGGTTTGGGTTAGGGTTGAGCTTCTTGACACGATTAATAAATGGGTCGTGTTTGGGTTGAGGTTATTTCAACCCGCCAAC
>LBNU01035660.1:75515-166007 GCA_014162995.1 Artemisia annua
TTGCTTTAAAATTACATGAGGCAGTAGTATCCTATGTTTTAGGACCTTTCATCCATTAAAATTACAAAATTTTGTAAATATGCGAATTAGTTTGTAATATTGTTAGTGTTAGACCTTTCATTAATTTTTAGAATTTTTATTTTATTTTATTAATTTTTACTTTCACACATCAAGCGACTATCTGTTATTCTATTTAAAAGTTTATTATGAGCGTACCTGGGTTTTGAATACTAATACGGCGCTAAATTATTGTAACGGGAATATAAATATCAAATGGTAAGCAAAGAGTTACTGTGATATGAAAATAAAATATACACCGATTATACTTATGAACAATGACTCATGAAATGTTATTTAAAATTCTATATATGAAATCCAATAAAACTTTACCGGAGCATATTTTAACTTCAATTAACCGCTGCATTATGTGTCTAACCTAAACTCCGCAACGTTTTGTCAGCAACATTATCAATCAATAGTTAAAGCTTAAAGTAAAAACAATAACATCCAACATCCCAACCTGCAGCCCAACTGTCTGTCGTTAAAAACACTTATACACACACTAATTATTAAAAAAAAACAAAAAAAAAAAAAAGGAAGAGAGAAAAAAAAAAAAAACACAAAACAACAAACACATGGGTTGCGATAGTCCATTGTTTCACATTTAGAACGGTGTTTTTCCTTAAATTATAAAAAAAAGAAGCACGCAATCCACAATCCCCTTATTTGATAACAATCACATCCTACAACAAAAAAAAAAAAAAAAAAAACCCGTATAGTTTTGCCATTGTAAACGGAATTAAAGTAGTGTACATGAAATTATTGAAGGGCAAGAATATAGCCTCAGTTTTTAATCCAGGTTATTATGTTGACAACACTGCGATCAATGTTATTCGAGTTGGGTAATCAGCGGATTGTGACGCATACCAACCACTCTCCTGTCTATACGCTTATGATTTATATGTAACCTCTTTTCTCTGCTGAGCTGATAGAATCCAAAAGAGACCTCAACAGAAGTTTTGGCTTATGTCTAATCTAGCCTGATAGTTTTTTCAGTAAACGTCTTTTTCATGGTTTAGACTTTTTTGTATACCGGGAGCCACAACTTTTAGTAGAGGGTGGCCAACATTTCTCGACAGCGACACGATAGAAGCGACTCGAACCCGACACGAAGTTAAACAGGTTTGGGTTGAGGATAAACAGGTTTGGGTCAAAAACAGGTCAACCTGTCTAACTCGTTTAATAAATGGGTCGTGTTTGGGTTGAACATGTGTTAAACAGGTCAACACGTGAACCCGTTTAAGTATATAAGCCTCTAAAAATAAAATATATAACTTTGATTTAATGTTGGATATGGATTAAATGTATTTTGTTATGTTCTTAATATGTGTGAATTATGATTATAACTAAGATTTTATTGAAATTTACGCTTATAACTGATAACTTATAACTCAGATATCATTTAAATTGTCGTATAGCTATTTGTATGTTATTTTTATCATATATTAGATCCTTATATCATTTTTGCATTTAAGCTAGTTAAATCAACAAACCACCAATCTTATTCACTGCTTGACATATTTGCTTAAACAGGTTAAACGGGTCACAAACGGGTTACACGTTTTATGCAGGTTTGGGTTAGGGTTGAGCTTCTTGACACGATTAATAAATGGGTCGTGTTTGGGTTGAGGTTATTTCAACCCGCCAACCTGCGAACCCAAATAGGTCAACACGAACACGACTCGATTGCCACCCCTAACTTTTAGTAACTTTTTTATATGTTTTATTGAAAACTTCTACACTTAATATTTGTATTTTTACTATAAACACATTAAGCTATGATAAAATTAGTTGTGAATTCAGGGGTTTTTTACTAAGCTTCTCAAAAAAGCTTATAGCTTTATCATAAACTTATTGTGTTATGGTAATAGAATATGCAAATAAGCACGTTTAATAAGCACATGATTGTCATTGAAGGATGTTCTACGCCTACTTAAGGTATGAATGTATAATTAAGTTGAGTTGCTGATTTAGATAATACATGAATGTATTTTAATGTACCAAAGATGTATTTTAGTGCCTATATAAGGAATTTTATGGTAGGAATTCTTAGCAGGTGTCTTTTAATGAGTTAATGAAACTTAGCAGGTGTTTGCTGTCATTGATAACACTATAGGTGTCAACTAACGATCTAAAATATGGGTGTCTTTTACCTTGATGATTTAAGCCTATTGTAATGAAAGTTGCAATAAAGTGAAAGGTCGGTAAGGATTCAAACAATCGTAAAAGACTTGCGAATGTACTCTTTGTCATTTTTTTCATGCTTCATTTCTTAATCGATAATAATACATAACTAAAACGAAATTTTAAAAACCCTGTGCGTGCACAGGTATTATAACTAGTCTTGTATGATACCATTATCCATGACCACTTGGAACAAATATGATTTACGGATCAACGACAACCTATTCTAGATTCTATGATGTTGAATTTGTAGTTTTCAGCTGAGTGTTAGATTTTAAAACCTAATGAATCAAAAAAANGGCATGAACCAAGAAGGTCCGATCTGCCATATTTTTTCATCTACCCCCCTCACAAATAATTAAAATAAAAAATCTAGGCCAACTTGTCGTGGGAATGGGTCTCCTTTTTTTCTTGATGGCGATTTGTATTACTTTGTATAAAACTAGCAAGTAGCTAGATAAACAAAGTTACAACAATTACAGGAGCAAGCCAATCTACGGGTCTCCTTAATTAATCCATGACCATATAACGTTATTTCTATATGTATTGTGCAACAATATACATGAAATGACCTCATCAAACTTGAATGTTTGTCGAAAATTCACTAAGAGGTTACCTGGTGATTTCGTAAGCCATAACTATATACCGATCCTTTCATTTTTGGACAACAACATATACATATTCTTTCTTCATCTGTTCCATTAAATTTATCAAATATTTTATTATCATTATTAGACCAATTTTTATGTACATGTTTTAGTTATACAAAGTTATATTACTTTTAAAAATCTATTCTATAGAGGATAAGATACTGCATAATATTCTTTATAAAAATTTTAAACTGAACATAAAAGTCTTAAACCCTAATAACCCCAGCAACAATCACAACGTGTAAAACCCTAACAGATCGACATAATACTTCGGCAACCTTTAAAATATAATGTGGCAGCGTTACCATCGCTTATTCAACCACCATACAATGACCACGATCACCATCATCAACAAACCATCTCAAACACTAACCTTAAGATCATTTCAAACACTAATCAACACCCTACCACTCTCTTCCGTACACCACCATCACAACCACAGTCCGCTACAACAACGCGTGAGTTCTACACCCCACGTTTGAATTATGTGCTTGCAAAAGGTTTTTCGACGGTTTCATCGTTGGATAAGGTGACGTTGGCTACGGTGGAGTGGGAGGAGATGGAAGTGGTGGCGGATGTTAAGGATTTCATTGATGGTGAATTTGTTAAGGCTTCTATGTCTGTCAGGGCTTATTTTTTCGATACTAGGTATTATTATAATTATAATACAAGCTGAATTTGAAATATGCTTATATTGCACATTCGTATAGCTGATAAGTTGTTGCAGGGGATGTTTGGGATTTGCTTATTTAAACATGGTGTTTCTTTTGTAGAAGGCGATAGGTTTGAGCTTTTACTACAACTATGATGATGAGTTTGAAACAAGTATCGAAAAATGTGTGATGAAATGTTGCTTTTCTAAAAAAAATTGTGTGATGAATACTACTTATTTGGCTGGAAGGCAGATTAGATTGTCTTCATCCACACGCTAAAGAGTGCTTTTTTTAAGAAAATCAATAAGCAGATAAGTTGTTCAAACAAGCAATCCCAAACGTACACCCCGGACTAAGTAGTTTAAAGTTGCATTTTCCAAACTGCTTGTTGTCAAAAGATCATCCAATTCACTAAAAATAGAGACAATTTTAATGAATAGGAAAAAAAATACCATTACCTTATCTTGTTTTGGAGGTAAAATCTGGAAGAGTATGATGTAGGGTATATTGTAAAAAGATCATCCAATTCACTAAAAATAGAGACAATTTTAATGAATAGGAAAAAAAATACCATTACCTTATCTTGTTTTGGAGGTAAAATCTGGAAGAGTATGATGTAGGGTATATAGATATGAAAGTAGCTCTTGTGAAACATTCAAGCCATAGTGTATTGTTTTAGTGTCCAATTTGTGTGTATGTACTTTGTTATGAATATAGCGTTAATGACATGTAATAGCTACCAACTTTTCCAAATGTTCACATGTCAGTTATGAACTTTCTAAAATCCAACAATACCCATCAAAGTATCAAACTTTCAAATTTTGGATCATTATCATACGTTTTAGAATCATCTCTTTGCACTTAGAGTCATCTCTTTGCACCGTTAGTCCTTTTGACTAACGACCATTTGAAATTAACTCAAAAATATGTTTTCTTTTTCACATTAGATATTTTCGTCAGTTTTTATATGTTTTCAAATTTTTTTGTCCGTTTCATACGTTTTCGTCCGTTTTTCTTACATTTTTATTTGTTTTTGTCTGTTTTTGCCCTTCTTATATATTTTTGTTCGTTTTTCGTAGTTTTATCCGTTTTTGCTCGTTTTTATATGTTTTTGCCCGTTTTTATACGTTTTGCCCAATTTTATCAATTTTGATATGTTTGTGTCCATATAAAAATGGGCAAAAACGTATAAAACCAGGTAAAAACATATAAAAACGGGCAAAAACAGATAAAAACGTAAGAAAATCGGATAAAAACGAACGAAAATGTACAAAAACGGACATACGTATAAAAACGTATAAAACGGACGAAAATGTATAAAAATGGACGAAAGCGTATAACAGCGGACGAAAACGTGTGAAAACAGACAAAAACATTTGAATACGTATAAAATCTGACGAAAAATATATAATGTGAAAAAGAAAACATATTTTTGAGTTAATTACAAACGGTCGTTAGTCAAAAGGACTAAACGGTGCAAAGAGATGATTCTAAGTGCAAAGAGATGATTCTAAAACGTATGATAATGATCCAAAATTTGAAAGTTTGATGGGTATTGTTATATTTTAGAAAGTTCATAACTGACACGTGAACACTTGGGAAAGTTCGTAGCTATTACATGCCATTAACCCATGAATATATTTCGCAACTAGCTTAAATGTGAGTTTCAACATGCGATTTGGTTCAGAGTGGATTTGAAAAGTCTAGTGGAAAAGAACAAAGCAAATTGCATAAAGCCGCCATGATTGGCAAATTCTGTAGTATTTAGATTTGGCAGCACCAAGCCTCAGACTATTGTAAGTCTGTTTTGATCATTAAATTCTAAGTCTTCTGTTACATACATATATTTTTTTATTGCAGTTATATGCATTACTTATTTTGGGATAATATTTTTAAATTAGAAGTAGGCAAAGTATTATTCATATGTCAATGGCTATACTTTTCTCAGGGTTTGGATGCGAGTAGAAGTGGAAGTGACAACAGCTATATGGTAGTATTCAATTATGGTTCGGTTGTCTTACTTAATGTTGATGAGCGTGAAGTTCACGAGCGTCTGGAAATTGTGGAAGCACATGCCTCAGGATCAACGGGTGAAATAAGAAAGTTTTATGGTACGACCTCATCACCAGCGACACGTGGGTACCTCCTCCCTCAAAACACTCTCCTTAGGCTAAGTGTCTCTTGGAGTGATCATTGTTGGATGGTGCACGACATAGGTTTTTCTGAAGTACTGGCGTGCATCTTTCAGATATGATTAGGGTTTATGGTGGAATCCGCAAAAGTTGTCAAAGTTGGTTAACGTCTTAATTTTTATAGGAGAATAAAATGTTAATAAAGTGTTGGAGTTGAAGTTTTGTATCATGGTGTACGAAAAGCTTCAAGAAAGATGGTTCGTTAGCATGTTTATTGTATCTTGAGTATGAAAGTAAGAAAACTCGACATAAACTATATTTGGGTGATAAGACCAGTCGTCATGTTATTCATATATAGTCTACATATAAACCCGCAAAAGTTGGTGCGAGTTTAATCATCCCAGAACGAAGTATAACTGAAAGTAATAATTATGAACCAATGTGGCAAAAATATATTTAGAACATTGTATACGAATGTTGCTTTATGATCATTGGAGGGACGGTAGCAATTTGTTAATCGGGAAAATTGCATATTTGGGTAAGATTCTTTGCACTCTTATTGAATTTGGGCAACATTCTTTTAATCAAATCAAGTGGGGGAATAATTATTCCCTTGTTTCTTCTATTATGTCAATAGTGTCTCTCGCGGGCTAGCTTAGAATTTAAAGGCCGGTCCAATAGCATATCGGACAAGCTTGCCCGCGGATAACGCCTGATTTGGCCTGAATTTTAGCCCGGCAGTGAAAAGTCCATTTTCTTCTATAAGTAAGGTTATTTCAAAGCTAAAGATAAGTACGGAAAATGATTTTGATAATGCTACTAACACTACTGTTGTTGCCTGGTAACATGCCACCATAGAGTTGGTGTTTATCATACTTTGCGAGTAGTATATATTCTCAAGTGACGAGGCCCTTATGTTTTTAACTAGCGTTGTAATCTTTTTCAAGCAAAGTAGTGAAGGTAAAGAAATTAGCATAAAAATTCAACTTATAAATTGAAATCTACACTTAAGATACCACATAGATTCAAGATTGTTATGTGTTACTCCCTCCGTCTCAAAATATAAGACTTTTTATTCGCAACTTTGAACTTAATTAATTTTTTTCGTGGTATATAATACTTGATGCAAAATATATCAATGGATTGTGTTTTAAATGTATTTTCACTTGGTATAGTTTTCATCAAGTATTATATAGGGTTAATGGCATATAATAGCAACGTACTTTTCCATTTGTGCCATTATCATATATGAACTAAAAATATTACCACAATAGCCATCGAACTTTGCCATTTTTGTGCCGATATCAGCAACTTCGCCATTTTTACTTTCAAAATTCACGTCATGTGACACATGTACATGTCATGCCCCTTTTTTTGTACCGTTAGGTTCCATGTCAGCCCTTAATACACACTGCGGGTCAACATCTAGAAAATATATTTTTATAGATGAAATGCATCTATAAAAATGCATGCCTCAGATGGTAAAGTCTCATCAAAATGTAATTACCTCCTCCTCGAAAACGCCCCCCTTATGCTAAATGTCTGTGGAGGCAACACCGCCCCCCTATCGATGGGGTATTTGTCTCCGATTAAAATATGGTGGTGAAAATGCATTTGTGCAGGTTTAAAATGTGATGTAGGCTTTATTACACAATCTGCAAAAGTTGTCTTTGGGATAAATCGCTATATATACTTGCATTTTCAATATTTCTTTTTTCAGTTCTCTGATGTACGTTTAGTATGCGCCTAGCCATAAATGTTTCTTCGTAACATGCATTGATTTGGAATTTCACAATCCAATTAACTAACCGTTGGGTCGATGTTATACATATATATTCCATCGCTTACATTACAAAAACAAATTCTAGAATGACTTGAACAGCCTTGTCACACACAGGTAACAAGTTAATTTGCAATTATTGATACGGTATTTTATATCTTATTACGGTCACTCAAACATGACTTAGGATCAAATGAGAAGAAAACTTAAAATGAGAAGAATGAGAAATAAATATAGCCACATATTAGAGATGCATTGACTTGAATTAGATGCATCTCTAATCTTTTAGATGCACAATAATATATTTTCTAGCAAAAAGTTAGATGTATATACATATATTAGATGCATTTCATCAAGTTAGACGAATTCTATGTATTTTTCGTCCACTGCGGGTCAAATTTGTTGCTAGTACTACTTTGCATCGTTTTCAATTCAAAATCACTTTCGAAACTAATTGGGACGCATTTAAATGAATAGAGATGCATCTAATTCAACTCGATGCATCTCAAATGTGTTGTTATAGCTATTTCTCATCCTTCTCATTTTAAGTTTTCTTCTCACTGGATCCCTACTCCTCAAACATATATATATAAATCTTCAGCGCAAATGTTTGGGTCAACCTTGATCGGGCGACTATTCCTTCAGCACAAATCTTTTTTTGGGGTCGGGAAAGGGAGAGCTTTCTGTGAAATAGGTCACGGGTTGAATCCTAACTCTCTCGTTTGCAAGAAACAACTGAAAATTCCTTGGGACAGATCCTTGAGGAAAGGTTCGTCGACCCTAAAAAGTGTACACAGTTAAGATTTTCCGTCAATTTATACATTTTGAAGAAACATATATAAATCTTCAGACTTTCCAATAATGATCATCCACGGTCAAATTATGGTTAGATAAATATACTTCATGTTCCCCGTAACCTTACTTTTTTTGTACCATTGAAGGTACGCATTGATTTATTGGTTCATGCATGAACTAATATAATATATAGTGGATGCAAATACTTAAGCCTACAACAATAATAAAGATATGTGTTATGGTAATATTGTCATAAAATGATCATGTCGAGCTGGTAACTCGGAATTGTTCTACAACAAGCGATCGACTGCATTGTATCAATTATGTGCGATGTTAAGTACCTTCAGACGGTGGTTACATGGTTCAATCATAGTACTTTCGCAATAGTCAATGGACTCTCTGTTATTGCTTTGAAGAAAAAATATACCCATCTTAACAATACTATAAATAAAATTATTGTCATGAAAAACATACAAACGAAAAAAATTCGCTCGCCAGAAAATTTAGTTATATAGGTACCCGTCCCCGTACCACGTGGGTAACCGGACAATGTTTAAATAACGCCTGAAACATATATAAAATTATATTCGGAGTAATTTTTATTTACATTTGGGCCTATTCAAACCGACCCGAGCTTGTAAAATGTCATAATTCGAACTCGAGCTTGTAAAATGTCATAAAACGTCTCAAGCTCGAGCTTTGGCAAGCTTGGGTTCGACTCGTCCCGTTTCTAGCCTTATTTGGTAGTTACAACAATTGATGATATGATGCTTCAACTTTAATTATGCATAGTACAGAAAATTTCATTTAGTAAAGTTTCATAAGATTTGTGTCAAAGTTTCATAGGTAGTGCCGCAGGTTGAAGACTTGGTTTGGTTTTGAGATTTTCTTGGTGGTATTTAGAACGAGTGCAGTTAATCTAGGTGCTAGCTCTTTGGGTTTGGTATTTTAGTATCATTTTCATTATCGCATTTGTATTTGCTAGCTACTTACTAGTTTATTGATAGAAAATCGATTTGCCGTTAAAACAGAAGTTACAAGTCATGTTTTTCCATCTCAACGTGGTTTTGGGCTGAGATCTTGCAAACACACAAGTGTAATCTCAACGAATTACAGACATAACATGTATGCATAAGGAGAGAAACCACTGCATGGAGAAAAATCCTAAATAGTTGTTTGTGTAAACAGTAGAACATTCTTGTCTTAAAAGTTAAAATAAAATACCAACACAAACACTAGCCACTAGCAGAAAACAATCGACAGAAGCACACCAGACCAAAGTACAAAACAATACTAAACCAGCTTAAATGCATGAAAGAGATTTCCAGCAATTAATTGCTCGCAATGTTCTACATAGACCAAAATTTGTAGGTAGGTACCACAATATCAATACTCTGATGGGGAGATGACGTCATCGATCTTCAAGATCATTTTTACGACTTGGGTGGCAAGTAAGATCTGTTGTTGCTTCCCGATTAAGGTCTCAAATACATTTTGCTCACGCATGTCGTTAGTACCAGTATCGTTGCAGTCAATGCCACAGCAATGATTGTTTTCCTACATTAACAAACAAAAATGTGTTCTTATTTGCTACCACATGGGGTCTACTACAATAGTTGTCAACTCAAAAATAGAAAAAAGGGAAAAACTCCAGTCAAACTCATTTGATGACAATTTCTGAGTTGTTGACAAATCGTTGTTTTACTCTTTCCCTACGATTTTTAACTTATGACAAGAGAGCATATGCTGGTTTGTTATACTACAGATTACCTTTGTGATCAATTTAGATAATTTCTTAGCGGTAGTTAGGCTGTCTATTTTGAGGAAAGTGCAACTTATTGATTTGGTAAACAACAATCAACTGCTCTGTCTAGAACCATTTACTAGAGGTTTGCAACTTTGACCCATTTAACCTACAATGGGTCGATTTGGGTTGCATTTTATTATTAACTCGTCAAAGGTGTTTTTAAATGCTTAAAACCCCACAACCATTTTTATTTATTAATAAAAGGTTAGTAATATAAGCTACACAGCTTTTGTAGGGATAATAATACACAATTTAGTTATAAAACTAAAAAAAAAAAACAAGTAAAATAATGAAGTGGTGGTGTCAACTGAGCCATTATCATTTCAAATATATACATAACCTTCCAAGTTATTTACCCAACTTCCATGTTTTCGTGGCCCTTATTGCCACTACTTTCTTGAGGTCTATAATGTGTGTGTGTGTTCAATAATCTTTAACTCAGTTATCAGTAAAACAATAATAAAAGTTACTGTCGGCGTTACCTTCATTTGCTGTCCTTTCACTGCAGATAGTGTTTCAATGGGTGACAAGCCACTATTCTCCGCAAGAGCGATAGGTACAGCATCCAAAGCATCGGCAAAAGCCCTGATGGCATACTGTCCAACAAAAAAATGGGAGACGTTCCGAACATGTTCATATAAATGAGAACTGCATTCAAATCTTTGTTTTAAGATAAATGCTGGTACCTGTTCAACTCCAGAATATTTATCAGCAGCGGCTTCTACAGCAATTGAGCATGAAATTTCTGCTGCACCACCACCATACACGATAGAGTTATTGCGAATGAGATTTCTAGCAACACACAATGCATCGTGAATGCTACGTTTGGTCTCCTCGATTATCATCTTGTTACCTGATTCATCACAGAAGTCTCAAGTAAATAAATTGATATAGACTAACATAATTAGCTTTTGTTAACCAAGCAACAAATACTTTAGTGTCCGAGAACGAGTGTATGAATAAACTATAACAAACACATTCATGATGCTAACTTACCCCCACGAATAAATATGGTTACAGCCCTTGAGTTTGCACAATGCTCAATATATAGCATCCGGTCTTCTGTGGTACCAAATGCCTTCTCTCTAACCAAACCAGCCTGCCCATAAAAAATTAACTACGTTACAGTAAGATTACAATGATTCTAACATGCATTTTATGCAATTAAACAATTATACATTTTGACGTGGATTATGATAATAATTACCTTTCCTAGCTTTTCGGGTGTTAGTTCCTGGAACCTGGGAACAATTCTACCACCTACAGAAGACAAACAATATAACAACATTAAGAAGGTATCTACTATCTAGCAGTTATAGTTAACAGCAAAATTTAAGAAAATGACTGTTTTAAATTATAATGGGTAAGCACAAACCAGTTGCAATAGCTATAAGTTCCAGTTCTACACCACCAACCCATCTGACAGCAGGCAAGTTTCTGTGCATCAGCAAGTGATTTGCTTCATCGTCAAATCCCCATTGGCAGATTACCAATGTTGCCCCTACGTCCTGAAACAAGTCAAAGTCAAACGGCATGAGATTCCAACATGTCAACAACTAAGTACATGTGTATCAACAACCACCAATTTACTAATGTGAGGATCGATTGTTATAACTATTAAAACCTTGTAAACCAAGATATTAACACAAAAAAACTGGATTTTACTTATCTAATATAGTTTGGCAAATCATACTTGTTACACTGCTTATTTTTCATAAAAGATGCTAATTTTGTTATAAAAAAAAAGGGGTCAAAATCAACCCAAGCCCATTTTGACTCTGTCACCCAACCCACCAGACTTGCCCAGTTTGCAACGATCTTAAAAATGATGCTTGAAGACTATAGATAACACCATACCTTGCATTTCTGAACCATGTCATCAAAGTACTGCTGCTCTTGCTTGAGTAGAGTCTGGAACTTTTCAACGGTGTCAATGTCAACCTTATTCTTGGTCTTGGGCTTTGGGGGCTCAAATGGGCAAGTCAAGATCGCGATATTCGCATCTTGAATTTGCTTTGGCATTTGTGGGTGACTCATATCTTTATCAACAAGGATTCCATAGATAAGTTCGGTATCCTCCAATTTCCCACCAACTTTCCCCTCGACTTTAATAAGGTCTAAGTTAACATCTCTCCTCTCCAAATCAGCAACGGCCATGACTCCCTTTACAGCAATCTCAGCCAAACTTCTCTTGCATCGGTTCACGCTGAGATATAAAACTCGATCAAATTAGCAACGGGCATGACTCCCTTTAAAGGCATTTTTTAAGTTTCACTTTCTAGAAGAATCGATACTAGTTTTAGAAATAACTAATAAACATGTTTTGATGACAAAGTTTTAGCTTTAACAAGATGAGAAAATTAAGATCTGAAGCATTTCTTGAACGAGTGATTACAAAATGCAACCCTTTTTCAAGTTTATACGAAATGACCCTAAATTTCACCACACGCAAAACATTAAAAGTAGATATTTCATGTAAAAACAAGTTTGAAAAGTATACATAGTGCGTATCATTTCGAATATACATGATTATTTTTGCAATTAATGTTTCCAAAATATGTGAATAACATAGAACACACGTGCTCAAAAAGTTAAAGAAAAAATTGTGGCGGTGAAATTAAACTTACATTTTGGACGATAAGGTAGTCATACAAGTTTGAACCAAAGGCTCAATATTTGTGGCGCTGAAATCAAGCGTATCTGCTATTGATTCTAGATGATCAACAGCAATCCTTGAAGATATTTCAAAACCCTCTGCAACACGAATGGGATGAATTCCACGTTCCAACAGTTTCTCAGCTTGTTCTAGGAGTGCACCAGCCATAACGACAACACCAGTTGTTCCATCACCAATCTCATAGTCTTGACTCTGTGATAGTTCAACCATAAGCTTTCCAATTTGATTGTCAACATCCATCTGCTCCAAGATCGTTGCACCATCATTTGCTGAATAGAGATTTTATTGAGAAAACAAAAGTAATTAGGAAAATGAAATAATTGCTTAGTTGCTTTAGATAAACAAAAAATATAGATTTAACGACCCTACTTAACACTTCGTGTTCAATAAAATTATCTCTGCTACGTATTCTCTTTAGTAATGCATAAGTAAACACGCGGAAAATATTTCATAGCGGAAAAAGCAAATGACTAGAAAAACACCTTTTTTGCATATATATACAACTTAGAGTTGTTTTTGACACAGGACATTTCAAATACCCAGTAAAGTTCATAAAAAAGTGGAAATTTAAGAGTAAAAACTAGATGTCTCAATTTTGAGGGTTATCCGCGTACTTGTCAAGGCAATCGGAAGAATTCTTTTAATTAGTAAAAAGTCCAAAATCAAACTCAAATATAGAGTACTACCCCATTCAAGGTACCAAGTCACTCTGTAGATACTAGATACTACTATACCAAAACGTCTTTAACCAAGTCAAGAAACTAAAAATACAGTCTAACATCATGAACCCAACAATCCAAAACCCTTCCTCATAGTTCTCTGTTTTCGGCGCAGCTCAATGTCTAATGTGAAATCACTGAAATGCAAATATAGTGTGTATATTTTTTTACGGCAAACCGATTATAAAAACAAACCTACATAAATATGAGAAATGATCCATATTATCATATACTACCAATAATCAAACAATTTAAAAAACACAAAGAACAACACAAACACAACATCTATAAAAAAACAAAACAGAAAAACATTAATATAAGAGAGATATGAAACATACTAATAGTAATATCACCATCAGGACTTTGAAGGATCTTATCCATCCCTTTAGGACCAAGAGAAGTCCTTAATATCCTAAAAAAAGCAACACCAGCCGCAATATTGGCTTTCTGTGCATCTAGTCCTCTTAACCTGCTTTTGCTCTCTTGTTCTCTTAAGATAATAAACGACCGACAATATTCATCGAACGCTAACGCCATCCTTTTTGATGAGGACATGATTAACGAGTTAGCAGAAGTATATCTGGAGAACTTAGGGCGTGGTAAGAGAACAAATAATAGCCTTGCTTGAAGACTGAAGTTACTGCATTTTTTTTTATGATCATGACTTTATTTTTTACTTTCCTTATTTTAGTTATTCTAGAATAATTTGGTTAACTTGTTCCCCAAGTTTGGTTTTCCTTATTTTAGTTATTCTAGAATAATTTGGTTAACTTGTTCCCCAAGTTTGGTTTTCCTATAAATATAGGGCTTGGGTATGTTTTTAGGCATTCCATTATCAATAAATTTCAAGACTTTTAGTCATTAAATCCTTTGTGATTTGTTTAAACCCTTGTTTGGGTTTGTGTTCACGCTTCCGTTCTACGTCAGTTGGCATCAGAGACACGTTGAATCCTGGTGGTAATTGGTTTAGAAAGTTCTACGTCAATTAAACATCTAGAGCTTGTTAGTATCCTAGATGGTGAACGGTGTAGAAGATCCAAAAACCCGTACTGGTGGTGGGGTGCGGTCGATCGAAGACATGGATCGTGCGATCAATGATCTCACAACCAAATTCGAGAGTATGTCCACCGTGCTTAATGAAATCCGATCCGCGATCGGGGGTGGTAATGGTAAACATCCAAATCGTGAGGGTAACGAACATGGTAATTATAGATTCCGTCCTAACAATGATGGTTTCTTAAGAAATCATGCACGTAACCAATCTCCTAAACAAGTTTGGAGACATGACGAAGTTATGTTTTCGGATGAGGAAGGAGAAGAAGAAGCTTTTGATGAATTTGGTGAAGGTCTTAGGGAAGGCAATCCAAGACGAAGGCCTATGGTTAGAAGGAATGTTAATCATCAAGGTTATGGTGAGCGTCAGGGGTATCGGGTTAAAGCTGAGATTCCCAACTTTGTTGGAAATCTTGATATTGAAGCGGTGTTAGATTGGTTGTATGAAGTTGATAAGTTCTTTGACATCATGGATGTTCCCGACTATGAGCAAGTGAAGATTGTGGCTTATAAGTTACGTGGAGGAGCGGGAGCTTGGTGGCAACGAGAACAAGACAACCGTAGAGCACACGGTAGGCGACCCGTGGATACTTGGGCGGTGATGAAAAGGATGATTAAAGGTAGGTTTTTACCCCCGGATATTGAACAAATTTTGTACCAACAATATCATAATTGTGTTCAAGGGAAAAGAACCGTAGCCGAATATACAGGAGAGTTTTTAAGGTTGCAAGCTCGTTGTAATTTAAGGGAGACAGATGAACAAACTGCGGCTAGGTATGTAAGTGGTCTCAATTCTTCAATTCAAGAAAAGTTGAGTTTGATTTCAATTTGGTCCGTGGATCAAGCTCAAAACTTAGCAATGAAGGCGGAAAGAATGACGACTAAAACCGGGGCTGGGTTTAGGCGTGTAACCTTGGAGAGTACAAGTTCTTATGGTGCTAAGCCTAATCAAAATCAATTTGCCCTTCCTAGTACTACTACTTCTACGTCTACGAATTCTAAAGCTAGTGGAAGTGGAGTTGACAAGAGCAAGGAAACTCAACCGGTTAAATCAAATCCTTATGCTAAACCAGTGGGTGATAAGTGTTTTAGGTGTGGTGAACCGGGGCATAGGTCGAATGTTTGTCCCAAGCGGAATACACTTTATACATCAGAAGTTGGGAATGATGGAGTGTTTGGTGACGAGTCGTTTCAAGAAGAAGATGATGTGGAGTACACCGAGCCATTGGATGGAGAATTAGAACAAATTACGTGTGTCATTCAACGGACTTTGTGTTCACCTAAGGTTAGTGATTCTTCGCAACGCAATAAAATTTTTCAAACTAAGTGCTTGGTTAAGGAAAAGATTTGTTCTATTATAATTGATGGAGGAAGTTGCGAGAATTTGGTGTCAAAGGCGTTGGTTAAAGCTTTTAAGCTACCAACCGAGCCTCATCCTAATCCATATCAAATTGGATGGATTAAGAAAGGACCGGCGATTAAGGTGACCGAGATTTGTAAGGTTCCTCTTGCTATTGGGAAACATTACAATGAGATAGTTACTTGTGATGTGGTTGATATGGAGGCATGTCATGTTTTGTTAGGACGACCATGGCAACATGACGTGGATGCTACACACCAAGGTAAATCAAATATGTATTTGTTTAAATGGAGTGGAAAAACTATTGCTATGTTACCTTTAGGTGTTACTTCTCCCGGAAAGAAAGTGGATAACAAGACTTTGGTGACTTTGGTTTCATCACCAAAGGAGTTTCAAGCCGAAAGGAAGGAAACGGGCGTTTCATATGCTTTGGTTGTAAAAGGGGTTGAAGATGGTATGGATAATGTGATTCCGGAAGTAATTAAGCCCGTGCTTGAAGAATTTAGTAAAGTTGTTGCGGATGATACACCGGATTCTTTACCACCGTTGAGGAATATTCAACACCAAATTGACTTGGTTCCCGGAGCTAGTTTGCCTAATCTTCCTCACTATAGGATGAGTCCTAAGGAGTCCGATATCTTGCGTGAAAAGGTTGAAGAGTTGTTGAGAAAAGGGCACATTCAAGAAAGCATTAGTCCTTGTGCGGTTCCGGCGCTTCTTACACCAAAGAAGGATGGAAGTTGGAGGATGTGTGTTGATAGTCGTGCCATTAACAAGATCACGGTAAGGTATCGTTTTCCTATTCCACGTCTCGACGATTTATTAGATCAACTTTCGGGTGCTAAATTGTTTTCTAAGATCGATTTGAGGAGTGGGTACCATCAAATTCGGATTAAACCGGGTGATGAATGGAAGACCGCTTTCAAAACGAAGGATGGGTTGTATGAGTGGCTCGTTATGCCATTTGGGTTGTCTAATGCACCTAGCACTTTTATGCGTTTGATGACTCAAGTTCTTAGGCCATTTATGGGTAAGTTTGTGGTGGTCTATTTTGATGATATTTTGGTCTATAGCCAAACGGAGAAAGAGCACTTGGATCATTTACGGAAGGTTTTAAAGGCTTTAACGGAAAATGAGTTATTTGTTAATTTAAAGAAGTGCACTTTCCTTACTAACAAACTATTGTTTCTTGGTTACATTGTGAGTTCGGATGGGATTCATGTGGATGAAGACAAGGTTAAGGCAGTTAGAGATTGGCCTTCACCCAAGACTTTGACCGAAGTAAGGAGTTTTCATGGATTGGCGACTTTCTACAGGAGATTTGTGAGAAATTTTAGTAGTATAGTGGCGCCAATTACTAACTGCATGAAGAAAGGTCCGTTCAAGTGGACTCAAGAGGCGGAAGAAAGCTTCAAGATTATCAAGGAAAGATTGACAACCGCACCGGTACTTTCTTTACCTAACTTTGATAATGTTTTTGAACTAGAATGTGATGCTTGTGGAACCGGAATTGGAGCCGTTTTGTCACAAGAAGGTAGGCCCGTTGCATTTCATAGTGAGAAGTTGAATGAAGCTCGGCAAAAGTGGTCAACTTATGAACAAGAATTGTATGCGGTTGTTCAAGCTATGAAGAAGTGGGAGCATTATTTGATTCAACGAGAGTTTGTGGTTTATTCGGATCATCAAGCTCTCAAGTATTTTCAAACTCAAAGGCACTTAAACAAGATACATGCACGATGGGCGAGTTTCTTGGAGAAATTTAACTATGTAATCAAGCATAAGTCGGGTGCTAGTAATAAGGTAGCGGATGCATTAAGTAGGAAAACTACTTTATTGGTTACAATTAGCAACGATGTTGTGGGTTTTGAGTCAATCAAGGGGTTGTATGAGAATGATGAAGATTTTCGTAGCACTTGGGAGGAGATTGAAACCAAGCAACATCGAGGTGAGTTTCTTTTGCTTGATGGTTATTTGTTTAAAGGAAATCGTTTGTGTATTCCTAAGACTTCACTTAGGAGTCAATTGATCAAAGAGGTACATGCGGGTGGATTGAGTGCTCATTTAGGTCGTGATAAGACTATTGCTAGTATGGAGAGTCGATTTTATTGGCCTCAATTGAAGAGGGATGTTGGTTCTTTTGTAAGAAGGTGTGTTGTGTGTCAAGAAGGAAAGGGTAAAGCACAAAATACGGGTCTTTACATGCCATTACCTGTACCTGAGAGTCCTTGGGTTGATATTTCTATGGATTTTGTGCTTGGACTTCCTCGTACCCAACGGGGAGTCGATTCCGTGTTTGTTGTTGTTGACAGGTTTTCCAAAATGGCGCATTTCATTCCTTGTAAGAAGACTTCGGATGCGGCGCATATTGCAAGGTTGTTCTTTCAAGAAGTGGTTCGTTTGCATGGAGTTCCAAAGTCAATTACTTCGGATCGCGATAGTAAGTTTCTTGCTCATTTTTGGTTAACACTTTGGAGGCGATTGGGTACATCATTGAATTTTAGTAGTACCGCTCATCCTCAAACGGATGGTCAAACCGAAGTGGTCAATCGTACATTGGGAAATATGATACGTTGTTTGTGTGGAGAAAAGCCTAAGCTTTGGGATGTTTCGTTAGCTCAAGCCGAGTTTGCTTATAATAGTGCGGTTCATAGCTCAACGGGATTTTCACCATTTGACGTTGTTTACAAGACTTCACCAAGACAAGTGGTGGATTTAGTTGATTTGCCGGGAAAGAAGAATGTTCAAGCAAATAAGATGGTGGAAGAGGTTCAAGCTACTCACGAAGTTGTTAGAGCCAAGATTTCCGAATCTAATGCTAAGTACAAAGCTGCCGCGGATAAGCATCGTCGTGTTAAGCTCTTCAAGGTAGGTGATGAGGTGATGGTGTTTCTTCGAAAGGAACGTTTTCCGGTTGGAACTTATAGCAAGCTACAACCAAAGAAATATGGTCCGTATAAGATACTTCGAAAGATTAATGATAATGCTTATGTGGTGGATTTGCCAAATACTATGAGTATTTCGAAGACTTTCAATGTGTCGGATATTTATGAGTTTCACCCCGAAGATGTGATTGAGGGCGAGAACTCGAGGACGAGTTCTTCTAAAGTGGGGAGGAATGATGAGGACATGATTAACGAGTTAGCAGAAGTATATTTGGAGAACTTAGGGCGTGGTAAGAGAACAAATAATAGCCTTGCTTGAAGACTGAAGTTACTGCAATTTTTTTTATGATCATGACTTTATTTTTTATTTTCCTTATTTTAGTTATTCTAGAATAATTTGGTTAACTTGTTCCCCAAGTTTGGTTTTCCTATAAATATAGGGCTTGGGTATGTTTTTAGGCATTCCATTATCAATAAATTTCAAGACTTTTTAGTCATTAAATCCTTTGTGATTTGTTTAAACCCTTGTTTGGGTTTGTGTTCACGCTTCCGTTCTACGTCACTTTTTCTTTTTTAAGGTTCTTGTTTTTGTTATGTCGATGAAAGATGGGAACACACAGTGAGAGTGTGTCAAGTGTGTGGGATGTCTTTTTTGACTTTTATACCTGTTTTGGTTTTGGTTTTCCCGGTATTTTCGGCTATGTTTTAAATCACGGGTCCGGGTCGGATGTTGCTGGGTTTTTTTCTTATTTGAGAATCGGAGTGAACCGGCGGTTTTTCATTGACTCAGGTCGGCCCGATTTAATATACCCGGTCTGGTCATGACTTTTGTTATTTTTTTCTCTTTATTTTAAACAACAAAAAACTTTTTTTTCCCTCTAAAACTAATAATTTTTTTTTGTCATTTCATTTTCGCAAGAACTATGTTCGGAAGTTTCTTAGGGCACTTCATCCAAAATAACTAAACTCAAAATTCGTGTTAGGTTAAGTTTTACTATATTTCTATGAACAACATATTATAATTTGAAAAGTTTATAGTTAAATTGAAAAGTTAAAGTGATGGTGACTAGTGTGGTTATGTTTTGATTAAACAACAAAATAGAGTTATAAATTAACGTGGGTATTATATTTGTTCAATTAAAAAAATTATTGATAAAAAATATTGTAGATATGGAAATTAAGGACTACTAAACCCCAATTGAGTCATCTCATATTTTGTCAATTTAATTGAATGTAAGATCGAAATTGAAAAAATACTTATTGTATCAAAGATGTTATGAAAAGTATACATATGCATAGAACCGTTCGACCCGACGGTTGAACCGGTGACCCGGCGACGGTCAATTAAAAAACCTGGTTATAAAACATTGGTGTTGGGTGTGCTGTTATCAAAAATTGTGACCAACAATATTATTCGATTATATGTTTTTTTATGATAATAATTTTACGCGTGGCGATAGTTTTAGTGAATAACTTTATGGCACACTATATAATATAAAATTGTTAGAGTACCCGGGGATCACAATACAATGTAATGATTGGCGGTGAAAGATACAGTACTTGTTAGTTATCATAGGCCAAGATTTTTATAATAGATTAGTACTAGCTTGTTTGGTTTATACCATGCGGTATATTAGTTGTATTTTTTACTGAGAGAATATATTAAGAATAACATTAATTATATGTGTTGTATAGATTTATTGGTGCATTAAATAAACATAAACAAAGTTTTAAAACTTGTAATATTTAAAATCTATTTTTGAAAATCTTAAAAAAAGTTGGGGAGATATGGTCTCAAATACATCATGTTCAAGTGGTTATGGACAGTTGCACTTTCGTGGAGATATAATGTTCAATTCTTGTGCTACTTGATATATTTTGTAAATTTTTGTTATTCTTGTTATCCAACTTTTTTATTTTGCTTCAACTACTCGTGTTAATATCGATAAGAAAAAGTAAATATGTGCTAAATATTGTGCATATCATCACAAATTCTTAGTTTTGATTCTCGCATGCAAACACATATAATGCCCAAAAAAATCACTTTCATTCAAAGTAAAGTTGATTTTGTTATACAACAAAGGTCGAGTTACTGACATGACCCGACCTAACACCCACTTTTAACTTTTGCCCCCTCTTAAAAGTTTTTCTGGTACCGGCCCAGTAAAGAGATATAAGTTTCATTGTCACTTACGTGGGATAGTACTTTGCATGTTCCAACAAAAACAAATTAATTGTTCTAGATAAAAATTCAAAGAATTGATGTTTTGATGCCTAACTCTGACAAGCCAAAAGTCCAAATTGCCAAAAAGAAAGAAAACAACAAATACAAGATATTGACATAATGCACAAGAAAATGCATGACCCCATTATTGAAATTTGCTTGGTAGTCAACTTTGCGTTCGCTTTTATCGTTTAAATTAATCTCATGAATAATCTATGAGACCATTATCAACTTCTTTACAATTTCATCATGCCCAAAATGGCAAAACCGAAGATCAATTGCTTCATTTATCACTCTTATTAGAGCGAGCTCATTAGCGGCTTTATATCTATTATTCGAGTATGTAAATTAACTTTCAACCTTTAACCGAGCCTAACTAAACTTCGGCCATGCATGATGCATTGACGCCCTTCATGAAAATTTAAAACATCAATACCATTATCCTAAGAAAATGTTTTCCCAAACATCATCAATCTTTCTAATATCTAATTCTAGTTAAAAAAAACATGGTATCAAGCTATGAAAAAGCACTGTTAGTAAAAACACTAACAAACTAACATGACACAAGAGACATTGTGATGTTGCAACTTGCAAATGATTCTGACCCCTTAGAGAAAAATTACTCCCTCCGTCCCAAACTTATTGTCCAGTTTGAATTTTCAAAGTCAAACTGGTTCAACTTTGACTATAAATATATATATTTTTATTATATAATACTTGATGAAAAATTATACCATTGAAAAGTACACTTAAAACCCAATCCATTTATATACTTTGCATAAAATATTATATAACACACACACAAATATTTAAGGTCAAAGTTGAAGAAGAAAGACTAAAAAAGTCAATAGTGGACAATAAATTTGAGACGGAGGGAGTATATTTTTTTCTCAAAATTCAACTTAGGTCAATACCATCAATGGAGGCAATATCATCAATATTTATATTTAAAATCGATCTATTTGTAAAGTATTAGTATATAATTATGTTTTCTTTTTTTGTTTTAAAGGTACTGTAGACTTACAGTGTATACCTTTAGCCAACATTTGGTCTCCTCTTTGGGAGATTATGAGTTAAATATTTAGTTAATCAAAACATTCTAATTATATTAGGGTTTAATTTTCATTATTATATTAAAAGATAAACTATTTTTGTTGTGTTGTCACCCTTTACCTAGTGCTACTGGTTCCACTATTTTTTGTGTTCCCATCAATATATTACCAAAACTAAAATACTACTATTGTCTACTTGTTAAACAAATAAAAATCCAATTTGATAATTTTTTGTAGCAAAGATTCTATATCAAGGACCTATAATTTGTTCAACACTTCATACTTTTATTATATTTGGTGCCTTCAAGTCAACAAAATTAATGCATTTTTCTTAAACTGTGTGTTTTTTGTCCGTACGTGGACAATAACACTACAAAAAAAAGTGACTTTAGTGACCAGCAATTTTCGTCACAAACAGTACCAATTTGGTCACTAAACGTGATTAGTGACCAAATTTAGGTAGTCACTTGTGGTCACTATAGGTCCGTCACTAATTACACTTAGAGACCAAATTCAGTTTCGTCACTAAATAGTGACCAAAAAGTCGTCACAGATTGGATGGGGTAGATACAACTTTAAACCAATCAGTGACAAAATATCTGGTCACTAATCTGCCAGAGACGAAATGGTGGTCACTATTTTGGTTGATTAGTGACCAAAAAGTGGTCACTATCCACAAGTTGCCGACAACAAAAAAATGCTCGGTTTCGTCGTACCCTTTTACTTTTAGCTAAACAGAAAACTAAAATCTTAGCTTCTTAACATAACACAAATTAAACCAAACAAAAAAGAGTATAAAGTCTAAAAACATGATTTTCAACATATCCATAACATACCAACAATCGCATCCATTTGTCTACGATGTTATTAAAGAAATACAACATTAAACATGTATAAAGTCTAAAAACATGATTTTCAAGACAGCCTTCTTATAACACTCAATCTTTGAATCTGTTGTTACTACCCGTAATGTACGATAGAAAAAAATGACGCCCGCAAATTTTTTCCAGGCTGCAACTTTTCCTGCAACTTCTTTCCTACAAATCCTTCAATTCAATCCTGCAAATCCTGCAATTCATAATAAAGAGATTCAAACCCATATGAGTTCCACTTTCTAAGGAGAGTTCATAAGCTAGAGTTTAAGACCAGATTCACATTTAAAGATAACATTAAAAACTATCAAGAGTTTAAGACCANACAAATCCTTCAATTCAATCCTGCAAATCCTGCAATTCATAATAAAGAGATTCAAACCCATATGAGTTCCACTTTCTAAGGAGAGTTCATAAGCTAGAGTTTAAGACCAGATTCACATTTAAAGATAACATTAAAAACTATCAAGAGTTTAAGACCAGTTGAATAAGAGTATGAATTTCACTGTAGCCGCACACTTTGCTGTAAAACAGCCCTACACCTTTTTTGTAAGACAAAACAAAATCTTAAAAATGTAAACTAAATGTAAACTGACAACTACGTTTATCAGGAATGTTGAACATAACTTTAACTAATAAGCCCATTGATCCACTCACACAACATTTGTTGCCAAATGAAGAGAACTTTTCTTTATTCGGCACTCTACAGAAACACCCCATCAAAGACTTTCCAGCACCACAAGGTATCACAATGATGCCAGACCTTGTTGTACCTGCAAAAAAGGGAATGGGTCAAAACGGTTAAACATGTTAAGTTTCTTATCCAAAGAATACGAGAATTATACTCCAATAATAAATCTTTTTACAAATTAGAACAGAATCAAACTTAACAGTAATAGAACGAATAGGACCTGTCATTACCATTTCCAAACAATCTGGTAAGACTCTTCACTTGATAGGGCTGTGGTTGTGCTTGAGGCTTTAATTCCATCTCAAGGTCCTTATTGACCCCATATCCCGCTCTTGCGGGATTGGGTATCGTTGTTGTTGTCAAGGTCTGGATTGATCTGATGTGCACAAGTAAACAGTTAGCTATCGTTCTTTGAGGATTCATAGCCTCCCTGAATACAAAAAATATAGGTCCTGGGATCCTGGTGCCGGTGTTCTCAATTCTTTGATGAGTTCTTGGTTCCTCCTGTGTGATGCAACTCAGGCTTAAATAAACCAAAACATGAAAATTTTACTTTTGGGTTGGAAAGTATGCATCAGATGATTTCCATTACCTAAAAAGTTCTGATGTAGCATAGATCATAGCAAAATCTACACCAAGTTGAGCTTCAACCATGGGAGAACTGACCTCAAGCATGCAAGTCGCAGGATTTTGAACATCTTTTATCCTTGTAACTCCTGGAAGCATCTAAAAATTGTTTCCATATTAGTAAAAAAAACATGGATAAGAAGAGAGTTTTTCTGTTGGAAATAGTAAATTCACAAGATTCTATTTACTAATGAAATAAGATAAGTAAAATAATAACCTCATCAAATGTTTCAAACCTGTATTGACTGTGTTCCTGACTGTTCTCATGACAATCGCTGCAGCCCTTAGGTCAAGACCTGATGTAGGCTCATCCATGAAGATAATACAAGGGTTAGCCACCAACTCAACGGCTATTGCCTCTTCCGTTGTTCAGTCGAGAGACCATTTACTCCTGGAAGCCCAACTAGTGAATCCCTGACAGAATTTAACTCAACCAAATTCATAACTTCCTCCACAAACATCTAAACCACACCAAAATATTCAACATGTAGTTCGGTCAATAATTAGTGACCATCTGCCTCATCACTAATGATTACGAATGACCAAAAATCAGTGACGAAGGATTATGTGGTCACTAAATGGCCTAAATAGTGACCAAAATAAAAGTGGTCACTAAATTCTCGTCAGTAAACACACTTTTTCTTGTAGTGTAATTTTGGGACGGAAGAAGTATAAATTTATTTTACAAATTTACTAAAATCATAATATCACAATGATGAAGAAAAAACAAATGAAAAAGATTAACAAAGATATATAACTTGGTTATTGTGGCATGCAAAACAGTTTGTATGATGCAATAGCTTCAAAACAGTATGCAGCACTCAAAAACAACTTCCCCTCACCACCAAAAAAGGTTGATCCAAAAGTCAAAAATTGATGGTACCGAAGATGATGATGACGCATTTTTAAGACGTAAACAAACACACTGTGTAGATCATTAATGTAGCGAGAGAAATGTTATATAACTTGCAATAATTCCCAAACGTACAATTAAGCTCCTATTATAACGATCATTCTATCGCTTGTAACCGTTATAATGAATTTTTTCGTCATGGTATGAGGTATCATCATAAATTGTTCACTTTGTAACCAGCCTTCACGTGCGTCGCTCAGTTGATTATGAAGAAAAGGACTTTGCTGAATTATAAGTACTTATTATTGTGCTTTTGTTTATTATAAGCCAGTTGATTTCACATACAATAGAAACTTATCTAGCAAATTTGAAAATGTTGAAATTAGGAGCCTTCAATGAAGGATATTAGGCCTACAACAGGATGGATTATTAATCCTATTCAAGCACAAACTTGTTTAATCTTCTTTTTTGTTCTCAATTTGTTGCTCAAGATTATGAAAAAGCTGTTCAAAACATAAAAAATAAAAACACTAGCACCAAATTGCCGTAGGCCAATTGTCATGAGCAGGGGCGGATTTACAGCCACACCAAGTATGCACGTGCATACCTTGTGAATCTACTGACTCGGTAGTACCGTGTTAAAAAAAATCAGATTTTTGGTTTCTATCAGTCAAAATACAAAGAGTGCATACACATTAAAATCCATCAAAGTTGAGGTGCATACCCAGAATCAATGTCATTGTTCAATTCTTCAATGAGTAGATAAAAATAGGAAAACAGATGCAACGACTCCATAGCTGCACTACACTGCATTCCTTTTAAAAAAGAAAATGATGGAAATAGGCTTTGTAGGGCCCTAAGTGATATTTAAACTCAACTTTTTCTATTCGAAGCCTGCCGACTTGAAATCACAATTTGCTGCTGTTTTAGGATTTAAGAATGTTAATTCTTTCGAAGCACTTTCTAGTGTGCGCTTTAGTTTTCGAATGTCTTGTTCAGCGTCACGAGTCTACAAGCCTTTCTCATTTCAGTGCTCGCCCTTTGAATCTTCAGTAGGGGCCTTTAGTCTTTTGATTAGAGTAGGGGTCGCGAGAGAGCAGAGCGTACCGCCCTGCTTTAGTCCCATCAACTTTAGTTGCGTCTTTCAATATTGACATCATATAGGCTGTCGTTAGTTTAGTCTAACATTATATTTTATCAAAATAGTAAGATTTACATTTAATCTTTTCTTTTTTAATGAAAACATTTGATCGTATTTTATTAGCACCAAAATTAAACAGATTTTAGTTAAACAGCTCAACCAGAAAAACGCAATTTAATCTCTTATAATTGGCTTGACAAACCAAACCAGTTTATTTAATTCCGTTGGAAGAACAAACATGCCCTAACACGATAAAAAAAAACCGACCACAAAACAAGAATTAAGTTTTTAAATATTTCTAAGGAAAAAGTGCATACCCTACTTTAAAAATCTAGATCCGCCGGCCACTGGTCACGAGATATGTGTTTAGATCTTTATGTGTGCTGGTGTAAGATTCTATAACCAAATGCAAATTTAAGATGACCAAATGCAAGCATGAGCATGATAGATATTGTGACTAAAAGGCAAGCTTTGACTTAGAAAAAGAAGGATTATTAGAGCCATGCAAAAGATATTACTGCAAGTGCAAGGTGTCCACATGCATTATGTATAGTGTAATGTTGCTTATACATTTGATGTAACATAAATAAACTAATGAAGTTGACTTCACAATTGTGGCCTCTTTTGTATTGCAACATGCACTCATTATATACTTGTATAGCTATTGGGTTGGTATCATCTCATGAAAGCCACTATCTCTTAACCTCATTGAGCTACTATATAAGCAGATCCACATTTACCTTTTTATTTCATCACAAAGAAGTATTCATGGCTCTTTCAACCAAAACCACTCTTCTTATTTCATTTCTACTACTCACTTACATATGTTCAGGTACATTCTTCGATTTGGCAATATTTAAGCTTGTGTAGTACTTGGGGCAAATTATTAAAAAAAAGTACCACTGTTTCATCTTCTGGGTAGCGAACTATTTTTTTTTTTTTTTTTCATTTTGAGGGTAATTTTCTTTCAAATTCATCATCTTTAGGGTAATATGTGACATTTTTGCCTTTCGGGAAAAAAAATTTGTATTAGCTACGAGGGGCAAAAATGTCCAAAAATTTCGCAAAATACCCTAAAGATGATGAATTTGAAAGAAAATTACCCTCAAAATGAAAAAAAATAGTTCGCTACCCAGAAGATGAAACAGTGGCAAGTATAATACTTTTTTTAATAATTTGCCCTAGTACTTGTTATGATATCGTTAACTAATCATTGTTTTCTTCCATGTTGATAGTGAGCGGCAGTAGTGGTGGCGAATATCATGTTAACTCTCTGCACAAGGTAATTATCTTCTCTTGTTCTAACGTAGTAACGTGTGACTTTCGTGTGGGCATTGTTTAATAACATTGTGTTTTATTAGGCGAGGGGGGTTGCACGCCACCAAAATTACTTTTTAGATCATCAAAGTCAATTAAGAAAAACAAGTTTAATAGTGTAAATGGTTAATGGTTTATAAAGAAATTTTGGTAGTACGCAAATTACCTCCCTTTTACTACTAAACCAACTTGTTTCTAACGGAGTATTCTGCTTTGCGTCATAGAACTCAGTATTGCAACTTGAAATCTTCAGATATGTGTGATGCTCCTAATTAATGGGTTTAATAGGAGTGAAAAGAATTGAAACTTCACCAAAATTGGTTATCTACAAGTGAAAGAAAGTCACAGATTTTTATACTTGGTATAGCATAGTCGAAAAATGTTAGAGCATCCACAATGCAAGGTTAAAAAAAAGAAGTCTAAAACTCATAAAAATGTTTTTATTTTCTTAACCAAAGTCAGTTTGTATTTTTGCATGAAGAGATCTAAGATGCTAATTTAATCCATATGTGTTATTGTGATGGATTATATAATCTGGTAAAAAAATTATGCATAGTGATACAAGTTTTATAAATATGTGACTTGATTAGTTTATAAACCAATTAAAAACTCTCTTACCATGGTTTCTCTATAAATCTATTGCATAAGTATAACGTTGTTTTTTTTCCTTCATGTAGGATGGTTTCAGGATACACGCAAGGAAGCTTTTAATGCTCGATGCGGTGTTAGACTATGACGGTGCCGGAGCCAATCCAAGGCATGATCCAAGGAAGGGGAGGGGCGCTGGAAGGAACCCATAATGACCGCATTTTTAAGCTCAAGGGAGCCACACATCGAGTTTTAGTTGTGTATCGGTCTATCGGATTACTACTACACGCATATTTGTTTATGTTTACCTGAAGCATTAGTATTATAGATGCCTTTGTGGGCACAATAACTTGAAGGAGTTAAAGGGTATCTCTTAACATGCTCCTCTATTTTGTTCTATGACTGTACACTATAACAATAATTGAAAGTCATATTAACTCAAGTATGAGGCAATACAATGTCAAAAAATATCAATTCATGCACAGAAAGTGCTCTAGTATATCAACATTTAGTCTAATTTTTGATAAACAGAGAAAATGGAGAGAAGAGGAAAAATTGTGATGAAAGTTTATTGAAATGAAAAAGTGTTCTTACAATGCTTTATATACTGTCTACTAGTATAACTAACTTTGACCATGCTTTGACTAAACTACACTAACTATATTATTACAACATTACAAGCTAGTTGTACAATACATCAAAGCTATAAGTTGCTACACTTCTTTAAGCACTTGTGATGGTGAATGTAGTTGCTTGACATCACTGTGTTGATGACTTTAGCATTATCTCCATTACCCCCCCTGCAGTGTGTATGGATCACACATGCCAAACTTGGAAATACAAGAATGAAAGGGAGATCTGCTTAAACCTTTGGTCAGAGCATCAGCAGCTTGTTGATGTGATGGAACAAATGTAGGAAGTAGAGTTCCAATCTTGATCTTCTCTCTAACAAAGTGGCAATTTATTTCAATATGTTTGGTTCTAGCATGTTGAATTGGATTGGATGCCAGAGCAATAGATGATTGGTTGTCACAATAGATTGGAACTGGAGTAGGTGTTTGAATCTGTAGGTCCTTGAGAAGACTGAGAAGCCAAGTGATCTCACATGTGCAGTCAGCTAGGGCCCTGTATTCAGCTTCAGTGGAGGATCTGGAAACCACTGATTGTTTCTTTGATTGCCAAGAGATGAGGTTAGAGCCAAGGAATATGCAGAAACCAGTTACTGACCTTCTTGTTGAGGCACAATTGGCCCAATCACTGTCACAATATGCTTTAAGATGGAAATCAGTGTTGGGTGAAATGAGAAGACCTTGTCCTGGACACAATTTTATGTATCTTAGAACCTTGATGAGAGCTTTCCAATGAGGTGTTCTTGGACTGTGGCTAAACTGACTCAGAGCATGGGCTGNCTGATTGTTTCTTTGATTGCCAAGAGATGAGATTAGGACCAAGGAATATGCAGAAACCAGTTACTGATCTTCTTGTTGAAGCACAATTGGCCCAATCACTGTCACAGTATGCTTTAAGGTGGAAATCAGTGTTGGGTGAGATGAGAAGACCTTGTCCAGGGCACAACTTTATGTATCTTAGAACCTTGATGAGAGCTTTCCAATGGGGTGTTCTTGGACTGTGGCTAAATTGACTCAGAGCATGGGCAGCATAAGATAGATCAGGTCTGGTGATTGTGAGGTATAGAAGCTTACCCACTAGAGCTCTGTAGGTACTAGGATCAGAAAGTGGTTCTCCATCTGTGTCATTAAGTTTGACAATAGGATCAATGGGAATATGAGATGGTTTGAAGTCAAGAACTTTTGCACTATGAAGTAATTCCAAGGCATATTTCCTTTGAGACATTGTGATGCCTTGTGAATTTCTTAAGAACTCAACTCCCAGATAATAATTGAGTTGTCCAAGATCCTTGATGCTAAAAGTGAGATCCAATTGACGTTTGAAATGTTGAATGAGAGTGTTGTTGTTGCCTGTCAAGAGAATATCATCCACATATACTACCAAGGCCAAGAAATCAGTTCCTTTCTTGTATGTGAGCAAGGATGTGTCAGCATAACTCTGTGTAAAACCATGGTTGATGAGAAAGGTTGTGAGTTTTGTGAACCACTGTCTGTTGGCTTGTTTTAAGCCATAAAGAGACTTTTGTAGTTTGCAAACTGGATTTGGAATGTTGGAGGAGTGTTTGTAGCCTAGTGGAAGTTCCATGTAAACTTCTTCATCAAGATCCCCATGAAGAAAAGCATTATTTATGTCTAATTGTACAATGCTCCAGTTGTGGTGAACAACAGTGACAAGTAAGGTTCTTACTGTTACCATCTTGGCAACAGGTGCAAAGGTTTCTGTATAGTCAGTTCCTTCTTGTTGTGTGAACCCTTTTGCTACTAATCTGGCCTTGAACCTCTCTACTGTGCCATCTGAATGAAGTTTAATTTTGAAGACCCATTTGCAGCCTATGGCTCTCTTGCCTTCTGGTAGAGTAGTGACAACCCATGTTTTTGTGGTCTCCAAGGCATGTAGCCCCTTGTTCATTGCATCAATCCATCTTTTGTCTTTAGAAGCTTGGGTGTGTGAATGTGGTTCTACTGATCTATTAATGTTATTGATGAGGTGTCTATGAGATGGTGATGTGATGTTGTTATAATTTATGTATTTGGAATGGTGAAATTTAGTGACAGAGTTGGTATTGTGTTTGGTTTTAGGTAGATTGATGTGAAAGTCTTGAAGTTTGGATGGAAGTGTGGATTGTCTTGTTGATTTCCTGAGTGGTGGTGGTGGTGTGTGATTATTGTTTTGTGTGTCTTGAGAGAGTGAAGTTGTTGTTTGTGAAGTCCGTGTAGGTTCTGTTGTGATTGGAATTGGTTCTGGATCAGTGAGTGGATGGAAATGGTTATAGTTGTTTGGGTTAGAGCAGGTTCAGGACACAAGGTTGTGGCAGGTTGTGGTGTGATGGTAGGTTCAGATGTTGTTGGAATGGGTGTAGGTGTGGTAGGAATTGATGTGGGAGTGTGAATGAAATCAGATGGTGTGGATGTTGTGGTCTGTTGTGATGGTGAGGTTTTAGTTGGTTTGGTTGCAAATGGAAACACTGTTTCATTAAATCTGACATGTCTGCTTACAAGTGTTTTGTGAGTGGTGGTGTCATAAAGCAAGTATCCTTTTTGATTGGTTGGATATCCAATAAAGACAGAAGGTTTGGCTCTGGGTTCAAATTTGTCTAAAGGATGTTGATGAGCAAGTGCTTGACATCCAAAAAATTTCAGATGATCAAGGTTTGGGGCTGTTTGGTAAAGAATTTCATAAGGGCTCTTATGGTTTAGGGGTTTGCAGGGTAATCTGTTGATTAGATATGTGGCAGTGAGTAAGCAATAGCCCCAAAGGTGAATAGGTGTGTTAGCTTGAAATCTCAAAGCTCTAGCTACTTCTAGCAAATGTTTGTGTTTCCTTTCAACTCTTGAGTTTTGTTGTGGTGTATAAGGACAACTGGTTTGGTGAATGATTCCATTTCTTTGGAAGAAATCTTTTAGAGATTGGTTGATGAATTCTGAACCATTGTCACTTCTTATGGTTTTCAGAGTTGTTTTGAAATGATTAAGCACAAAAGCATGAAACATTTTAAGATGTGAAGTGGTGTGATCTTTTGATGGTAAAAGGTATGTCCATGTGGCTCTTGAATAGTCATCAACTATGGTAAGAAAGTATTTACATTGATTCACAGTAGGATGTTTGTATGGACCCCATAGGTCTACATGAATTAGTTCAAACATAGAAGTAGCTTGAGATGTACTAATTGAAAAAGGTAAAGCATGTTGCTTAGCTAATGGACAAACATTACAAAGGTAAGAATTACAATGTGTTGAAGTAGAAATGGATTTTATTTGTTGAAGAACTGAGAATGAAGGGTGACCAAGTCTTGAGTGCCAGATGTGAATGTTGCTGTTGTTGATGGATAGAAGAGTTGAGGGTGGTGATATGCCATGTTCCTGCTTGATGATGTAAAGACCATTATAGAGGTTGCCATGTGCAATCCTCTTGTGGTGGTCCTGAAAATAGCATGAGAATGGTGTGAAAAGGATGGAAAGTGGTAAATGAGTGCCTATGCTTACTAAGAGAAGGTTGTATGAGAATGATGGGATGTATAAAACATCATGTAAGGTGATGGCATGGTTTATGTGCACTGATCCAATCTGTGTGACTTGTGTGTGTTGACCATTAGGTAAGGTCACAAAGATGGGTTGGGTGCAAAGTTGAATATTGTGCATTAAAGTAAGGGAGATGCAAACATGATCAGTAGCCCCACTATCAACTACCCAAAGAGTCTGCTGATTAATCAGGACTGATGCAATAAACCTATATCTTCTAGCAGTGATATGGGAAGCAACAAACTTGTATGATCTAGTAGTGAATGAAGCTAGAAGTTTAGGCATACCTTATGAACTAGAATGAGATGGACTAGGAGAATCTTTGGTGTTCTGCATCATCATAATCATTTGATTGAGCTGGTTTTGTAATTGATCCATCCTTGCATTCATAGCCATATCAGCTGAGTTGTTCCCATTACTTGATGTCCCATTTGTACCTTGTCCCACAGTCATGTTGACTGTTCTGTGAGCAGCATTCTCTTGTCTCTATGGTGTTGGGGGCTTGTGTTTGCCATAAAGGGGATGACCAATTGGGAATCCTACCAGCTTGTAGCATTCTTCCTTATTGTGTCCTTCCTTACCACAGTTTCCACATATGACCCCTTTCTTAAAGGTACTCCTCCTCATTGTGTTATCACTAGTATTTCCCGACCCTTGACTGTAAGTTCTACCAGACCTAGTGTTGTTGTTGTTGGAATTCCTATAGTTGTTGGAATGTGATGAAAGAGCTGTAGCAGTTGGAATCACTGGTGTATGAACCTCTCTTTGTTTCTCTTCCTATCTTATCATACTATAGGCTTTGACCAAAGCGCCTCTGGTCTAGCGGTATAGAGGTTTTACCCTCCTAGGCAAGGTCTCAAGTTCGAGTCTTGTCTAGGGCGATAGGGGTTTCCTCCCGCGTGCGTAAAGGGAAGGGTGTCATTGCCTTCTGGGCTGGACCCAAACTGGTTGTGTGGGCTCGCTACGCCTTCTGGGCTAGGGGCCATGTAGCCACAATTGCCGTCCAAAAAAAAATCATACTATAGGCTTTGGCAACACTAGGCATGGGGTTCATTAACAGAATTTGGCCTCTTATGTTAGCATAACATTCATCTAGGCCCATAAGAAATTGAATTAGTCTCTTCCTCTGATCCCTCTCACCATTAACTCTCCCATTTTCACATGAACAAGCACATACAAACAGATAAGGAGCTTCTAGAGAATCAAACTCATCCCAAAGTCCTTTCAGTTTCTGGTAATAGATTTCAATAGTGGTGTTGTTTTGTTTGTGTTGAACCAGATCATTAGTGAGTTGATATATTCTATGGCCATCTAATTGGGAATAATTTTCTTGTAATTCATTCCATAAAGCACTAGCAGTGTTAACAAAACTTAAAGAATTACTTATCTGCTCTGAAATCGTGTTAAGTATCCAAGATATGATCATATGGTTTGTTCTTTCCCACAGTGGCATGATGTCTGAATGAAGATTTGGTTCTTGAAACTCACCAGTGATGATCTTCATCTTGTTCTTGGCGTTTAACGCAATCATCATTGACCTCTTCCAAGATCCATAGTTATCTGATCCAGTTAATCTTTTGGAGATTAGAACTAATCCAGGGTGGTCTTGTGGATGAAGGTATAGAGGGTGATGTGGTGAAGTGACATCATTTTCAGGTAACAAAGGTGGTGGTGTTGTGTTTTGAGTGTATGTAGTCATGGTGATTCTTGATCAAAGTTTGTTATTGTTGCTGGGAAATGATGATGGATGATCAGAAGTTGATTGTGTGATGATAATGATGATGATTCTTGATTGTAGAATCAAATTTGATGGTGGATTATGATTGTGTGGTGAAGATAGTGGCGGAGTTGTGGTGGATATTGATTGTTGACGGTGGTTATGATCACCTGAGTTTGTTAGAGAGTTTGTTAGCCGGTGAGAGTTAGTTAGGAGCCACCGTTGATGGTGGTGGCTCTGATACCATTTTGATAAACAGAGAAAATGGAGAGAAGAGGAAAAATTGTGATGAAAGTTTATTGAAATGAAAAAGTGTTCTTACAATGCTTTATATACTGTCTACTAGTATAACTAACTTTGACTATGCTTTGACTAAACTACACTAACTATATTATTACAACATTACAAGCTAGTTGTACAATACATCAAAGCTATAAGTTGCTACACTTCTTTAAGCACTTGTGATGGTGAATGTAGTTGCTTGACATCACTGTGTTGATGACTTTAGCAGTATCTCCATTACTAATTGCTTTGTTCCACAAGAAAATGGCAAAAATCCATAAGACTACCCAATAACCCTCCCAAACACGAAGTGCCCTCCTAATCAGTGCTCCTTATACATAACATGAGCCTCAATATCATAACTAGACTAGTGTTTGCAAGAACTCATGAGCATAAAAAGGGTCTTTGGCTAGTTACTTCCTACTAATCAAAATCCATTCTTTTCATGAACTAACATGACTTCTTGATGTAAAATCATAATACTTGTTTACCCATGACCTTAATAACCAAAATTCTTGTTTTTCTTGATTCTATGATTAATTCCCAAAACTATAATTTTATGTACTTGTCTACCCATGACCTTAATGACCCCTCTTATGACCTTGTAACATGATAATTAACCAACACCCATATGGGTTTGAGCTAGAACATGAATTATAAGTTAGGGTAAATTGCAAATTGCGTCCTTAATGTTTCCAAAAATTGCAAGAAAACCACCGAAAAAATTGTGAATTTGCCTCTGAAGCTAATGTGGCACTCATTTATGCAACTTAGAGCTAACGAGCGTTAGTTCGCCCGTTAGTCAAGGTCAAACGCATATAAAATGACTAATATACCCTCGTCTTGTTCCCCAATTTGATTTTCTTTTGAATTTGTAATTATTTTATTCAAACACCAAGAACATAAAACACAAACCCAAATTTTTATGAATTTTAACATCCCAAAAAATGATTTTAAACAATAACAAGCTCTCGATAGTTGATATAATATATTTTTGACCATTGTATCTAGTTATCGTGTACAACTTATTCACCATTGTATTTCTGGTCCACCGAGATTTCCAAGCCCAACTTATTCACTATGCACTGCAGGCCCAAAATAGTTATTTTACTACAGCCCAGTTGCCACAACATATTATACACCCAGCCCAAAACTCTAATTATCAGCCCACATCTCCGGGTCTGCCGGGTCTGGTCTGTCAACCGGGTCAAATAGGACAGCCGGGTATGTCTGTGTTTCTTTTCCAGAAAACTTTTCTTTTCTTGCTCTATAAGTCAGCTCCCCCATTAAATCAAACACGTCTCTCAGCATTTTCACAAATCAAAAACCTTAACTATAATCTGATTTATCATCATTAATGGCGAGATACGACAGAAGCATTACTGTTTTTTCACCTGATGGTCGTTTGCTCCAATTCGAAAAGGCAACGCTGCTGTTGGTGTTCGCGGTACCGATATCGTTGTCCTTGGTGTCGAGAAGAAGTCCGCTGTTAAACTTCAAGACTCTAGGTTTACTTTATAACTTTTACTTTTATTCATTGTGATATTGTGATTTTTTATGTTATGCATGGCTATGTAGAAACCGAAATAATACTGAAAAATATTTTGATAATGATCTTTTCACCAAACCAAAAGCAACCAAATAAACATGAGAATCTGTGTGTTACGTAACATGAATGTTTTATAATATTTATAAAGGTTATGTTATGCATGAATATGTGGTACGAGTTTAGAAAGACCCGTGTCGGTCCCATGGACTCCGGCTATGTGGCAGTGAATAATTTGTTCATGCAACCATCAGTGTCCTTAACTCAACAGTATTACTACTATTTTTTATCCGGTGGCCAGACGCCATAGCATAGTGATTAGTGAAGTCACTGAGAAATTGAATTGAATTGAATTCTCACCTTTTTTGTTTACAAAGTCTACCCCATTACCAGTGGGTTATATACTTTTTTCCTTGGATAACTAGAGGGGTAAGAACAGTTTTTGCAATAGGTTTTGAAGTATTATATCTTTGAGCTACACCTGTATAAAAACGTGCCTTACTGAATGTTTGAGGCTTTAATGTTTGTATTCGCATGTTCACCAACCTCTTATCTTATTTGCATTGATAAAATCTATTTGATTGTGGATAGTTATACCCTGTACGTACCATGATGCTAAGTGCAGTACGTCTTTGTTCCTTTCTGAATCTTTTCTTCTGTATTTGCAGATCAGTTAGGAAAATTGTTAACTTGGATGGTCACATTGCGTTGGCTTATGCTGGACTCAAAGCAGATGCACGTGTTCTTATTAACAAGGCAAGGATTGAGTGCCAGAGCCATAAGCTTACTGTTGAGGATCCAGTAACTGTAGAGTATATCACACGTTACATTGCAGGTCTTCAACAGAAATATACACAAAGTGGTGGAGTCAGGCTGTTCGGGCTGTCAACCGTAATCGTAGGATTTGATCCCTATACTAATGTTCCATCATTATATCAGACCGATCCTTCAGGAACATTTTCTGCGCGGAAAGCTAATGCCATTGGCAGGAACTCCAATTCCATGAGGGAATTTTTGGAGAAAAATTATAAGGAGACCTCTGGTCAAGAAACTATCAAACTTACTATCCGCGCTCTGCTTGAAGTAAGTATTAATAAGTCAATTGCCTATCTTTATTTCACATGTTAATTGGTATTCTGTGCGTTCTCTCTCCTGGCACATGTTAGAGAATTCTAGGACTTAACTTTATTATTTCACAAGTCTTTTTATCCGCCAACAGTATTATTTTGGGCTATTATTGCACAGCCTTTTTTTACTACCTTTACCTTAGTTGCTAGTCTCATTTGTCCAAATAAAGTGTCATTTTACTGAACTAGATAGTATTGATCATTAAGTCTAAATGTTAATCTGAAATCATTTGTTAACAGATTATTGATCCATCTGATCAGGTCATAGCTTCATCATCACAAACGTAAAATATTAAGCCCCTTAGGGAACTTCTTTGAGCAATCAAGGGAGGAATCTGACCATAGTTCGTTTTTTTGACAGTTAAACTTACAGTTGCATTGTCATTGTTTAGGTTATTCTAGTGGCTTTCTCTTTGCATGTGTATTTCATAGGAAATAAGTATCTTCTTTTAGTTCACAGTTTAAGGAATCACGTTCCTTCAAAGCAGCTGCTTGTTCTTATGTACCAGACTTCTTGACTCTTCATGGAGATCTGTGCTATTAGTTTCTGCAGGCTTCAAGCTATTGTTGAGTTTTTATTATTAGTAGCATTATAAGGGTATTGGATGATAATCCATTAATCCATGTTTAGGGGTCATAGTTTAATGTTTATGTATTTAAGGTTTAAGACTTTTAGATAGTAATGTTAAGTCGTATGTTGTAATTAGTGTATGGGTCAGTATGTATTGTTTATGGGTCGAATTGGGTTAAACCAACCCAGCCCATATGATGACAGATAGGGTAGTTATAAGGAATGGTTGCATCACAAACCATCACAACGTTTGGATGAACCATTGTGTCGTTTAGGAAGCAACGCTTCATGTAGTATATATAGGATAGAAGTCATTTGTAATAGGTAACCTTTTCAGTTAATAAAACATCGTTTATAAAGGTTCAAGTAACAGAATTCAATATATACAAAAGCGTGAGTTTGTGTGTCTTGTGTTTTGTTCATAGACCATGTTTGATTCGAACAAGAGAAGATTCGGATGGGACCAACAAAGGGAACCTTAAATATATCAAGACACAGTTAGTTGTGTCATGATTAGCAACATATATAACATGCTCTGCTTAATCTGCATACCAATAGGCAATAGCTACAACTTAAATGACATGGATCGGGTCGAGAAAGAGATAAAGTGAAAAGACATAAAAGAACAGAAAGTTTATTGAAATAGAATTAATGAATTACGTACACGATGACATGGCCGGATTACTAGAGCTTAGACCTCTATGACAATGTCTATAGTGTTGGGAAATTTTCAAAATATATTATGTCTAAATCATTTTGGGATTGAGTTTTAGGAAGGAAATTAAGTGTTTTGTTGTGTTTTGTTGATGACCCACGAATAGGCAATTAGTGACAGTTTTTCTGTCACAAAACCGTCGCTAATGAACCATTACAATTGTAAATATGCACCTATTCGTAATGGTGGCGGTTAATACGGTTGAAATGGTGTCTGTGACTGAACCATCGCGACTGTTAGAAAAGGTTTCATTTAGCGACGATTTTTCTGTCGCTATGTCGTCGCTAAACCGTCGCTAATTGCACCTTTTGGTGAACCATTGTGGCTATTTGAATGGTCACGAGGATGCCTATATATAGGGCCATTATTCCAACGTTTTTGATCATCCAAAACCAAAAACAAACACATGCAAAACCTTTCTTTCAATATACCCGATTGCTATAAATAATGAATTTTGCTAGAACCACAAATGATTTCCCCCACAAACAATCCACAAACAGAGGTGTCAGTGGGGGATTGGTTGCTTGTGGGATGTGGTGCCACAAGCAACCAATCCCCCACTGACACCTCTGTTTGTGGATTGTTTGTGGGGGAAATCCTTTGTGGATGTATCATTGCTCATAAATAATAGTGCTATAGAACTATTATTTGTAGTGTCTTGGAACCCCCGATAACTCGGTAGTTCATCCGGATTATCACCACCATCGTGTAGTGTTGATAATTGCTACATACGTTGCTTCATTGTATCTTGGAGGCAATTCGTCGGTAACCCAAAACACGATTGTTCTAAAAGAACGGTGGGGACAGAGAGTACTCGCTTTGATGTAACAAGTAGTAGCGTTAAACTTCATTTTATAAAACCATTATTCTAGAACTTCGGAACTAACAATCTTAAAGCAATTTCGTGTTGTATAATGGTGTTTAAGAGAGTCATGTTCACGGGAAGAAGATTCAAATAATAGAACATGCCCCAACTAAACATACAAGTTGTTAATTATGGTGGAACAAGGACTCGATTCAATCATGCACTCTGTTTCCCAAAAAGGATTCATGCGCATGAACGTAATATCTAGATATTGGTATGTGAACAGATTTGTTGTTTGATTGTTACTTTCGTGGCCTTTAACATTTAAAGTTCAAGGTCCTGTTGTGATGGTCGTCATATTTGGTTGGCTATGTTAGTCACAAAAGAACAACATGTGTCTGACGTCAAAATGATAATAAATTTGACGGGTAAATCATATAATGGTTTTTATCGTTGAAGTAATTAACGATGGATTGGTTCATAACATACAAAAGTCTGAAATATGGGAATTTGTTATTACTTATTATAGAGATGTTAAGAATCAAATAATACTCCGTGATACAATATTTCATATGTTGTGGATTTCATGCGAGTTCTATGTGATAATATTTTGTTTGTCATGAATGGATGGTGATTGTTTAAGATATTAACTTATAGACTTATAGACCCATTGGCAATTTCTCCCTGGGAAATTTATTTGTTACAATAAGTAATATCATAAATATGCGAAAGGAATACTTTTGTTATAAAGTTTGTGCATCCCTATGTGGTTACAAGATGTGTATAAGCCATTTTGGTGGTAACTGTAACTTGGTGGTTTCGATTTTCCCGTAAAAATTGATTGATTCCGGAAAATGGAATAATATGAGCCTTTGAGTTATGCTTTGAAATTTACATCAGTAATGATATATCATAACATTGATGAGTGTTATCGATGTTGGCTGAAAGCTAAACGATGTCGATCTCGGATATATGCGTCAATTACAACGAAAATAGTGATAGTAATATTGTTGTATATTTCGTTTAGTGTTTGACGTATAGTTTTGTACTAATATTTGATTCATGCATGGTAATTATAATTTTATATCATTTTTGCATGAAGTGCTTGCGAATTGAATGCTAATCATTAGAAACTAATTTCACAAACACACTTGGATAAGTTGTGTTTGTTGAATGTAAGAACATTGTTTTGATTGATTTGCGAGATCTGTTTGATTTGGAAAACATGTTCACAAATGATTAAACAAGTATTAAAATACTTGAAGAAAACCATGGATTATGGTTTGAATACAACAGAGAGCCATCAGTATTAAAAGGTTATACTGATGCAAGTTGGATAACTGATCAAGAAGACTATGCATCCACGAGCAGATGGATATTCACTCTTGGTGGGGGTGAAGTGTCTTGGGGATCAAAGAAACAGAGTTGTTTAACAGACTCTACTATGGCAGCGGAATTTGTGGCATTGGCTTCATGCTGCAAAGAAGCAAAATGGCTACGGGACTTGTTTATAAACATACCCTTATGGCCAAAACCTATGCCACCAATCTCTGTTCATTGTGATAGTCAATCTCAATATCAAGAGCATACAATCAAGTGTGCAATGGTAAGTCCAGGTATATCGGACTTAGACACATACTAGTCAATCAGTTGATAATTAGAAAAGGTGATCACCATTAGTGTCTTACTGATTGAAACGTGTGAGGGATGGGAGCAAGCCCACATAAAGTAGTCACCCATGATGGAACCTTGTCTTGACGCTTGGTAATACACCAAGTCTCTAGAGAAGCAAAAGTACATCATCCGAATGTGACTGAAGTTCTGCGACATTTACAACACACCATACCAAGCTTAGTGGAACTTGGAACCGTAATGAAGTTGAAGGTTGAATTTAATTCTTAATGGACTTATAACATAATTGTGTTGGATTGTTTTAAGTTACGGGAACAATCTTGATAAGGTCCACCTATCTGAATGTGGAAGTGAGGCCGCTTCCTATGAGTTCAAGGGCTTGGCTTTAAAGCATTCTGAGAAACCAAGATAAGACCCATGGCCAGTTAAAGGGTCGGCACAAAGTGGATTGAATGAACGAGAGGAAGGATATGCGTGAAGCGTTTCCGCTTAACATATAAAGGAAGATGGTTCAATGGCTTTGGTCCAACCACTCTTACCCTAGTTAAACTTGAGCGCTTCCACTACGTAAAGATTCAAGGTGTAATATTCCATCTTTATTTATGCATAACACCCCCGGGGATTTCTGAATCGGGTTAGGTCTTATTTGTCTTTTCAAAAACTATGTTTATTTTGAAAATGGTGGGGGATTGTTGGGAAATTTTCAAAATATATTATGTCTAAATCATTTTGGGATTGAGTTTTAGGAAGGAAATTAAGTGTTTTGTTGTGTTTTGTTGATGACCCACGAATAGGCAATTAGTGACAGTTTTTCTGTCACAAAACCGTCGCTAATGAACCATTACAATTGTAAATATGCACCTATTCGTAATGGTGGCGGTTAATACGGTTGAAATGGTGTCTGTGACTGAACCATCACGACTGTTAGAAAAGGTTTCATTTAGCGACGATTTTTCTGTCGCTATGTCGTCGCTAAACCGTCGCTAATTGCACCTTTTGGTGAACCATTGTGGCTATTTGAATGGTCACGAGGATGCCTATATATAGGGCCATTATTCCAACGTTTTTGATCATCCAAAACCAAAAACAAACACATGCAAAACCTTTCTTTCAATATACCCGATTGCTATAAATAATAGTGCTATAGAACTATTATTTGTAGTGTCTTGGAACCCCCGATAACTCGGTAGTTCATCCGGATTATCACCACCATCGTGTAGTGTTGATAATTGCTACATACGTTGCTTCATTGTATCTTGGAGGCAATTCGTCGGTAACCCAAAACACGATTGTTCTAAAAGAACGGTGGGGGCGAAATTGCTTTAAGGACAGAGAGTACTCGCCTTGATGTAACAAGTAGTAGCATTAAACTTCATTTTATAAAACCATTATTCTAGAACTCCGGAACTAACATATAGGATTCCAGATTCGTTGTACTTTCTGACCAAGAGTAGTTTAGTGTTTCTAGTTGGATCGTATATGCATTTTGGTAAGCTGGGAACAGAAAAATAAATCAAGAATAGTACGGATTTATAGTTGAAAATTCAGTTTAGCATGTAACAAAATGCTCTCTATTACTTCCCTGCTTGGGTCAACTGTGAGGAGATATGTATATCATTTGTTTAATAATTCCATTATTCTACTCGGACATAATGTATTGAATATTGATAGAAGCGAGTGGTGATTAATACTGAAACTGGTAAAAAAAATAAATAGAAGAAGGAGCCTATTTATTCTGACAGGAGTTGCGTAGAATAATTCGGGGTAAATTTGCATTCAGCTTAGAGCTATGCACCAACCAACTTCTGACCCCCCCTCCCAATTCTCACTTAAAGTTCAAATCCGCATTTCAAGTTGTGTTATATTGTTTGCAGTTCATGCGTGGTTTTAAATTCTATGATAAGGATTTTCTCTTGAAAAAATTGTTTTAACTAAGGAAACATTGACAATGACTTTTCAGTGGAGCATGAGATTCTGACGGGCAATTGCCGAAAGTTTTTGATGGTTGCTTTGTATTGATTATTCTTCACTTGTTGGCATCATTCTTTCTCACTTTTAATATGAATATTGAATTGATATTGCAAATTGTCCTAAAATTCTAGACCCTAAGGAGAGAGTGGTTATGGGTATCATAGTCTTGGATGATGCTTACTCTTATAATGCCAGTTGGAACTCAAACACACAATGAGCAAAGGAGACCTCCTTTTCTGCATGATGTGGATGTTTTTTGTGACATTTTGTACATCCTTTCATATGTGCAGCCTAGGATTGCATGTGTTAATGTGTTATCGAATTGATCATCGTTTTATTAACATTCTTTAGTATAATTTTAAAGGGTGTATGTGATTAAAGTATTTGTATGTGTATGATTTTTAATAATCAAAGTTGGATAATAGGCTTGATTATGAGTTATAGAAGATGGTGTTTGGATGTATTTGCAGTTGTAATACTCAGATATTTGTACGAATATCTTAAGGGCTATTATATAAAATGACATTATTGTGAATTAAGAAGAGGCGTTTTGTTAAATGGAAGTTATTTTTTTCTTAAACTAGGTTCCAAAAAGGTGTGTGTAATTTTAATTTTAATTTTAATTTTGGACAGATATATTCGTTGCTGTTTGTATTAACGTGTTATCTGACCCTAAATGATGAGAATCAGAAGCATTTTATGTTTAAATTCAAAACACAGAATTTGACCACCCTTTTACCTAATTTGACATTATCGTGTTAGTATACTGCCTTAGATTTCGGAGTGAGGAGCATTACAGTTAGTTATATGGAAATATTATAGGTGGTTGTTGGAAGTTCCATCTACTTATACAAGAATGTGTCTGATGTTGGGAGTAACATATCCGGTTACCTACTCACTTACAGTAGTACATATATTTTTGTTATGTTTCATTTTGAAATAAAACTTATTTTTATTTGTGTTACCAAACTTAGGTTGTTGAGAGTGGAGGGAAGAACATAGAAGTTGCTGTCTGACAAAGGAGGGACTACGACAACTCGAGGAAGCTGAAATTGATACTATTGTTGCAGAGATTGAAGCTGAAAAAGCAGCTGCCGAAGCTGCAAAGAAGGGTCCTGCTCAGGAATGATGTGCTAAAGTTGTTGTCTTAGATCTTGTCAGACCTTTTCAACATATGTATGTCCTGTGAAGTCTTTTAACATGTCACTGGTATGGTAGTTGCAAGGAATTTTATTAGAGGAACTTAAATATATGCGTTGAGTGAATCTATCACCCTTTTATGGCTACCATTTTGCTTTGGTGCTTGATGAAACTTGTTGAATGTTTTCTTAATATCAACACTGCTCTTGAACTTCGGTGGAGACCTGACCAGGCGTTGTCTGGTGAATTGGTAATGTCATAGTTCTGGTTTCACAGGAGGTGTAATGTATATTTCATCCTGAACAAAAGACCGGGCATATCTTAACTCGGCTAATTATGTTTGTTGAGGTCGATTTAATAGTCAGATAAGCGATGGAACATGGCCTTGTTTCTGTTTCACAAGACACTCTAGATTATGCCTCGGCTGGTAGTGACGGCATGGAGGGTAATAACGCGGAGGGGGTGTCGTTCGGCGTCATAGGACGGCACTAGAGGGCTATAACGCGCCCTATGGCTCCATACACTGTGTGCTCTTAGCCTAAATTATACTCGCACCATTCTAAATTAATGTCATCTCTCATATTTCACAAAGTTTAAAAAAAGTGAGCCATTTAAAATATTAATCAATAAAATTTTATTTTCACCCACTAGCTTAGAACCATTTTAATTGGCTGAAATTGAAAATAAACATTCATTTTGAGACAAGCAAAAATAAAGAAGTGGACTCATATTTAGAACAGAGTCGAAACTGTAACACAACATCATCAAAATGTAAGAAAGTGATAGCACATTTTATTAATCAAGTCCTATTACAATAACGATAAAAGAGTAAACCAATAAATAAAGATGGGATTTTGAATAAATAAAATAAGTGATTTGATATGAAGATGAATACTAATTTAGGAATATCAAGGTCATAAAGGTGTAATCAATATTAGGAAACAAAATAAATTTTGGCGGAATAAAGATTAGTATTCAACAAAGTTTTCAAAATGAATATAAAACCCAAAAATAACCCAACAACATATATACACAACCATAAAACCCTACTAACGTCAACACGTAAACTACGGTGCAAATACTCCGTATGACAATGTTGCAGCGTTACATCCGCCTCTTCAACCACCACACTGTCACAACCATGCTCACACGATCTTCATCTCATAGCCTAACACTAAGATCATTCCAAACACTCATCAGCCCTACCACTATCTTACAACCACAACCGCAGTCCGTGCATGCACTTAGGTTGAATTCATCTATGTTTGCTACCGTGGCGCGTGAGTTCCACGCGTCAAGGCTGAATTCTGTACAGACGAAGAAATGTACGCCTTCGGTGATGGAGAAGTGGGAGGAGATGGATGTGGTGGCGGATGTTAAGGATTACATTGATGGTAAATATGTTAAGTCTTCTATGTCTGTCCGGGCTTATTATTCGGATATCAGGTATTCTGTATTTGAAATGGTTTTTAGTTGTTGTGTTTTATAGGATGTTTGTTTAGACTCATATAACGGGCTTATGGCTTATGTGGTTTTGGGCTTATGTTTCATAAGCTCACTTTTTGTGTCTTATTTTGAAACTTTTCGACTTTTATAAGTTTATAATTATGACATGATAAGTTTATATAAGCCGAAAAGTTTTATAATAAGGTACAAAAAGTGAGCTTATGAAGCATAAGCTGAAAACCAAATAAGCATGCCTGCTACCTAAGCTGAAACAAACACCCCTTAGTCTTTGGGATTAATGTTTGGTAAATGTGTTTCTTTTGCGTTTTGATACAATGGATAAGTTGTTTCTGTAGGAGATACTTGTTTGCTGTTTGGCGCTAAAGACTAATTTGGAAAATAAGTTTGAAGCAACTTATTTGACTCGTAAATATGCAGTTAAGCTGATCCTAAAAAACTAATTATAAATAATTAGTTTGTGTGGTGCTCATTCTAAACCATCGCTGTAAGAATCAACGAGTACATGTACAAATTTTAACAATCTATCCTAAACATGTCCTTAACATCTTAAAATCGCAGTGCTTAATTATAAACCGTTGATTTGTCTAGCTCTTAGTTTTTTCTTTCTTAGAACGGAAGTTTGTTAGCAACTCAAGCAAGAAACTAAGGGCAAAAGAGGATTACAATAGAATAGTAAAAGCATTTCTAGGGTCATTGATCGAATCAATCCATATTGGACTGATTTTTCTACTCCTATTTGAGATCCAAGAATGGGATAACGACATAACGTCATAACTATTCAATTTGATAGTATTCTTTTACGAACGTATATATCAACTGTTTGGCTCTAATGTGAATTTCACTGTGTGGATTGGTGTTAGTGTGAATGTGAAAAGTCTAGAGAAAAAGTACGGACACAATTACGTAGATGGAAACGGAGCATGCACTTATGTTGTATTGAGATTTGGCAATGCCAAGCCTCAGACTATCGTAAGTCTCTTTTGGTCATTCAATTAAAAGTTTACGTGACATGTGTACTTGCTCTGTATATAATTATGTGCATTAGTTGATTTGAAATATTGATTATTCTTTACAGGGTTTGGGTGCTATAACTGGGAGTGACGACATCAGCTATATGGTGGTTTTTGATTATGGTGCGGTTATCTTACTTAATGTTTGTGATCCTGAAATTAGTGAACGTCTGAAAATTGTAAAAGACTCAAATGGTAAGACATCGTCACCATATCCACCAGATTTGGACCTCATCCCCGAAAACGCCCCTCTTAGGCTAATGGTCTCTCGAAGAGACAACCATTGTGCTATTTTACTCGAAGAAGAGGAAGATGGAAGTCAATTACTTTTGTGCACGTTTAACTGTGATTCAAGCTTTATTACTTGATCCACAAAAGTTGTCTCGGGAATGGGCTCACTATATCGATGATACTTACGATGTCATGTTTTAAAAACAAGCTATGAAAAAGAAAATTCTGATATAAAAACTAGGAATTTAAATTTTGTTTTTATGTTATCAAAACTATGAAACAAATTTTTGGTGGAATATATATCGTGGTTTACATGCAAAAGTTAAGCGATTTTAAAGGATTGTGTTTAACAAAGAAATCAATACAAAATCAATGTATAATACCCGAGAGCATATCACAACTTTAGATGCACATTTAGGCAAATACCATAAAAAAACATCATACTTGTCATAAAATACACTTTTGGTTATCGAACAAAATTTTTTCCTCATATGAGTACTGAACTTTCATTTTTTGACCTCTTTGAGGCACTTTGTGACGTTTTTGCCCCTTAAATTATTAAAAATTCAGGGGCAAAAATGTCACAAAGTGCCTTAAAGAGGCCAAAAAATGAAAGTTCAGTACCCATATAAAAAATGCATGTATAATACCCAAGAGCATATCACAACATTAGATGCGCATTTGTAGCATACATTAAAATGATACTAGTTATAATTACCGTTGAAATACGAGTTTTACGCATCAATCAAATTTATTTTAAATTTTTAGTAGTTTAATATACAGACATATAAGATTTGACCCGTCTTTAATGTTTTGAAATTGTGACATTAGTACAACTAATAATTATGCACGAGTTTTTACATAAACTTTTGGTTATGTATTAAAATCGATTAATATTTTGTAAAGATTTTTGTTGGATGAAAGATTTAACTTTCTTTAACTGACATGAATGTTGTGGTTCATGTTGTTGTTCAAATTTAACTATTGAAATCATGTTGAACATAATATGCGAGTTTAATAGCAAATGATGACCGTTGATGAAGTTAATATATTAAGCTTTTCTGACTGTTTTTCCGGATACCCTTATATAAACTTTAAATAGGAATTACATGATTCATTGTTACAAGGACAATCGCGTATATTTATTTTCATATTACATTAACTTGTGCTTACATTTAATGTTATATTCCCGCAATGTTGCAAAAATCGTGAATCGGTAGTCGGGCGGTCGACCACCCTGCAGCGATTAATCGGCCAAGGCGGGATTAATCGATGATTAATCGGATTGGCATTTTTTGCATGTTTTGGTTATTTCTAGAGACCAAACTAAAGACCTTAATTGATTCCAAGCCTACTATGTTTCTATACATCAATAAAATGCTCAAATTCTGATTATGATGCCCATTGTGCGTTATAAGTGAAATAAATGATCCCGAAATTAAGAGGAATGCCTAGATTTTTATTTTTTTAAAGCTGACCGATTCGGCCGAATTTTGGCCGATTCGGTCGATTTTTGCCGATTCGGCCGATTTTTGACCGATTCGGCCGATTTTGACTGATTAGTAGCCGATTTTTTTCCTAGACCGATTTTCAAAATTCTACAAGGTATATGGCCGATTAACGATTAATCGGCGATTAATCGGCCGATTCGGCCGATTTTTGCAACATTATATTCTCGTAGACACTACTTTAGTCGTATTTGATTTTCAACCTTGTGTACGCATGGGTTAAACTTATAATAAGAAATAACAGGAGTCCTTACTGAACGCAAATAACAATTTTTTTTCGGGATATCTTTACTTAAAATAATAAAGAAGAACAACATGAGTTGCTCATATACGTACAATCTCATCTATTTATTTGCATACACAATACCTGGTGCTTTCATTTTGATATTTATAACCCTGTGCATATACATGTTGTATTTTTAAAACTTCATACATGTTTTTTTTTTTCTTTTTTTTTAATATAAAGTATTGTGGGTATAAAGTCTAAGGGGTATTTGTTTATTTTTTAAAGTTATTAAAAAACATAAAAACTTATAAGTTTACGCTTAATTTCATATAATTTATTTAAAATTCAACAACTAAAATTTATTAAATATTTCCTTTTTCTAAGTTTTTTGTTTTCACAAATTTGACTCATATACTTTTGTGATTTTTTATACAACTAAATTTCTCCGCCAAATTTATCAAAGTTTTATCATTTTTTTAGTTTTGACTTTCAGTTGTCCAATAAAATGATCAATTTTGCCACGTGGCAAATCAGAGCAACTTGATTGACCTAATTTTTTTTTATAATAAAATTGTTTTAACAAAATGATTATGAAATTATGTAAATCTTTGTTATATAAAAGTTAAGATATGACTAGCAGGGTACCCGCGCAATGTGGCGGCGGGTACCATGTGACTATATTTTGCGGCATAAAAATATGTTCGATTACACGTTTTTTCTAACAATATCTGTACAGATGAATGATAATTTAAATTAACAGAAGTTTAAGTAATAACAATGCAAACTATTACATGTCCATAATCAACATAAAGTCCAAACGAAATAAAAGAACATGTGTAGCATTTTTGAAACGTAAGTTAAAATAAACGTCATTACAAAAAGAAATGTAAGTGACGGATACCCTGTAACTGAAATCATCGGTGATCAAAAAATTTTGATTTGTAAATTTTCTTTTACAATAATTGTACAGAAGATGAAACTTTTACGTTTGAATTAGAGTAAGTGATAAAATTATTGCGTATAAAAATAGTAAAGTATACACACGATATTTGGCTAACATTGAGGCGGTAGAAAATATTATAGAAGTAGGATGTTAAAATGGTGATTGATTGTAGTCACACAAGTAGACACGAGACAATGTAATAAGCTTCATTACATTTGTTACGGTATAAAAATGTAAATGTCACAATCACTTAATATTATATTATATACCAAAGGCCTCTTGGCCCAACGGTATGTGAGTGACCCATCAACTTAGAGGTTGTGAATTTAAGTCTCGTTGGAGACATGTGAGATAGAAATTTGTGAGAAAGTAGGTGTATGTTGTAAAATTTGCCGTTCTAAGAAAAAAAAATATTATATACAAAAAATATTTGAAGATTATCAAATTGAAAATGTATTTTTATCATTTTAAGAAATAAAATTACTACAAATATACACCTTTTGAACCACCACTTTTTTTTTCCCCGAAAATAGTTACTGTTATTAATCATCTTGTTTGACTACCCAAAGCCTTTAGTCTAGTGGTATGTGAGTCGGCCACCAACTATGAGGTTGTGAGTTCAAGTCTTGTTAGAGATACTTGTGAGAATTATTGTGAGATAGTGGCATAGTGTGCGAAAAAATTGCCGTTAAAAAAAAAAGAAAAAAAAATTCGTCTTGTTTGACTATTGTAAAATTTTCAAGTACTTAGAAATTTCAAATATTACATAAAGATGTTTATGTTTCAAGTACTGTATTCCATATAGTGTTATGTCACTGCAACAGATCTTGCTAGAGAATCAAATTTTTGTTCCTTTTGATTCTTACCACAAAATCATATTCCTCGATGAAAATCAACATGCCTTTTTATAATGTCAAAGACTTTCGTATCCATAGAATCTCAAGTTTGTGATTGAATTTAGCCACAATACAAGAATATGATCAGGGGCGGAGGTAAGACATGGCTACCTGTGGCACGTGCCACATACGGGTAGGCCATGTGAAGTAGAGAATTTTCAACAAAATTTTTGTGTCTGGTCAACAATTGCGTCTGTGCCACATATGGTAATTGGTAAATTGGCAATATGCACAAGCCAATAACAAAACAATAAAAAGAAGCCAAGAAAGGAAGAATGCCTGAGGCCCATTTAGTTACAATTTATAAAATAAAGAGATCACTAATGAACTAAAGCCCAAATTGGTAATTGTAGTCTTTTTAAAAAATAAAATAAAAACGATTCAGTAACCATAAATTCAGATATTTTCTTTGTGGCAAAACAAAAAAAACGCAAAGGGACTGTAATTGGGGTGGGTTTCATAATCTTTTTGTGAAGTGGCGAACTAGACAAGAATTCATGATCTTTTTTTGAACCGCTATTAGTCGAGCTTGTTTGGTAACTGGTAAGAAACATGATTTTGATACTTGTGTTTTCTTTAAGGTTTTTGATTGAAGATTCTTAGGGTTTATAAATTCTAATGTGAATATGTGATAGTTGATTAGTTCATACTTCTTAGTTGTTTTAAACATTACATATGCCACTGTTATTTAGTTGTACTTCTTGTTCACTTGTGCGGGAGCTTGACCTATATCGTGCGAATGTGGTTCAAAATGAAGATTTTTCAAAGCTAAATACTATTACTGAGCTTGCTACAGAGATGGTGAGATTAGATAAACATAACTCTTTTCCTTTGATATATAAGTTATTAAAGCTCGCTTTGGTTTTGCCCGTGGCTACTGCAACAGTGGAAAGGTGTTTTTCCACAATGAAGTTGATAAAGTCGGATCTCCGTAATCGAATGGGTAATAGATTTTTGAACCATGCTCTACTTTGTAGCATAGAGAAAGAAATATTCATCAATGTGAAAAATGAAGATGTGATGAAGCGCTTCCAATCCATGAAAGATCGAAAGGGTAAATTAACTTAGGTCGATCGAGGTAACTTTGTTAACTTATATATAAGTTGTCTAGCTATCGTACTTTCTATCCTATATAAGTTAGAACTTGATGTAAAAAATATTTTTTGTGCCACACATAAGTCAATTTCCTGGCTCCGCCACTGAATATGATTATAAGCTATTGATTGACCCAATGGCATCAGATATTAATTGTGCAGCTGTAACATGCTTATTTAGCGCCTCAGCTCATGGCCTCTCGCAAGTAGCAACTATGCAGAAAGTAAGCAGGCATTTGATTGATTAAATGTTGGCCTAGAAACCTGATGATTTTGGTTATCACGCCTTATAAAAAGTCTTGCGAAAAAAGAAAAAAGACTTGCACTAAACATTGCCAATCAAGAATATTTCTGAAAATATAATTATACATAACTACAAAACACAAAATGGGATTACTGGATATGATATACAAACCTCATAATGCTACAACTATAAAAACTGTAAGTTTGCTTGAGGCTTTATCCTCTGTAGTTTTCTTTGTAAATTTTCCTGAAGCAGCAGTTTGTTCTTGAAAAAACAAAAAAACAATTGATGATTGGCCTATCGCAGGTAATAAGGAAAGTCAAAACCCCCTCTGCAATTACATATTGGGTCAATTGCGTAGAATAACAAACCCCTAATGAGCTAAAAAATGTGCTTTTACTGGGAAAAAAAATAGTGCATTATTTTGATATTTGATGATTCACAAAATTAGGACCGGTAACAAAACCGAAGTATTTTACTATTACCGGATAACTTGAAGTTTCATACTATGTTACTTTAATTGGTAGAACATGTAGTGTATCTTCATACTCTAATTAACCAAACCTTACATATATAACACCAAAATCAACAATTACACTTGTAAATTTGATTAATTGCTCATACAGTAATAGATTAACACACTTGCATTTCCCTACCAACCATAGCAAAAAGGCGTTAACTATCATTGATAGAATAAAAAGAAAAAATCAAAAGTATATTGGTATGCACAACACAATACAACAACTTTAGTTACTTTGTAAACTATGAATTTCATGCTCCTGCTATACTCTAAAGGATTTTCAGCCAAAAAAAAAGTATCAAAACTGTAGGAGTCCACGGCAAAAGAGTATCAAAAGACCATACCTCCACAGAAATTATTGATCAATCTTTGGTTGAACTTGAAAAATTATGTATATAGAACAAAACCTTTATATCTATCGCAAGATCTAAAATAATGATTGATCTAGCAAAAACCACCGAAACCATTTCTATTAAATCACCATAAAATATGAAACCCGGTAACCTTTTAAACCACTAACAACCAACTGAAACCAACAATCAAACCAAACAACCAAAACCACCCAACCTACCAAAACAACCAACACCATCGCGATATGGCGGCTATTTGGGCAGATGGTAGCGATGGCAGTGGTTATTGTGGCGACAGTAGGCGGCGGCACCGGTTGATAGTGAGAGAAAATAGAGGTGTTTGTTTTTTTCATAATAAGAGGCGGAGGAGAGTAGTTATACTCAAATGGACTGTTACAATTCATTTGTTTAAATGGGTTGTTACAATTCTTAAATGGGCTGTTACAATTTATATGGCTTAAATGGGCTGCCTTAATAACACTTAATTACGTGTATTAACATTTAACTAGCAGGTACCCGCGCGTTGCAGCGGCGGGTACCCTGAAATAAAGTTTTTCGATGAATAATGTATTTTAATTTATTATGTTCTTTTTGACAATAAATTTACGGATATCAAGAATTTCGTATAGCCCGTGCCCGTTCGGGCTCGAACCCGTTAGCCCGTGCATGTTCGGGCTCGAGCCCGTTTGGTCCGCGCCCGTTCGGGCTCAAGCCCATTTGGCCCGTTGCCCGTTCGGGCTTGAATATTTATATAATATGCTTTGTTATTTGTAGCAGTGGAATTTAATGCATGAATTATGTTTAATTTAGTTGTACAATATGCTTGATAATTTGTATTTCTTATGTAAGGGGTGTTTTAATAACTGTATTAATTGACCAATTAAATAATTGACTACATTAAATAGCATTAATGTGGTGTTTTGTTGTACACTATGCTTCTTGTCTTGTACGTCTGAAAATTATGTGCATTAAAGTGTTGTACACTATGTTTCTTTTCTTGTAAGTAGTAGTCATTATAGTCATTAATAACATTGACCACTTTAATAGCATTAATGTTATAAGTCTGAAAATTACATCATGCTTATTTTGTTGTACACTATGCTTATTTTGTTGTAAATCTGAAAATTGGTTGCAGCTATTGTACATTGTGCTTAAATGCTTGTAATTTTTGGTGAAGGGGTGTTTTTAATAGCATTAATGTTGTTTGATAGAATTTTGGTCTTAAAATGACACCACGCTTTATTTTGTTGTACAATATGCTTACTTTGTTGTAATTCTGAAAATTGAGTGCATTAAAGTGTTGTAAACCATGCTTAATTTCTTGTAAGTCTTAAAATTTTGGAGAGAGAGTCATTCATGCTTTATATAACATTTAATTATGTGTATGCCGTAAGTTTTAAGCCTACAAATTTAACACATTTCTATATTAAGCAAGTGCTATGTCTGAATTTTTAAGCCTTCTAAATATGGAAAAGTTATAAATGGATTATAACTTAATAAATATATTGTTGACTTATTCAAAATAATAAACCCTAAAATAAAAAAACAAAAACCCAACAACAAACAAATATCACAAACCATAAACCCCAAATACCAACCACCACCACCACCACCACCACCACACACGACGGCACAAATATGTGGCAGCGCTACCACCGCCTCATCACCAACCACACAACCACCGTCACCACCGTCTTCACCCCCTCATCTCAAACCCTAACCCTAAGATCATTTCAAACCATAACCAATCTCTTCCCCCCACCACCACCACCACATCAACAACAACAACCAGGTCTATGCCGGTTCACACACTCGTACAGCTCATCACGTGCTGAGAAAGTGGCGCGTGAGTTTCACGCGCCGAGGTTGAGCTCTGTGTTGGCGAAATGTGTTTCGACTTTTTCGACGTCGAAGTCGCCTTCGATGTCGGTGGCGGATACGGTGGAGTGGGAGGAGGCTGTGGTGGAGGGGGAGGGGGAGGGTGAAAGTGTGGTTGATGAGGATGTTAAGGGGTCTATTCCGGTTCGAGCTTATTTTTTCTCAACTAGGTATTGCGATAGTAGGTGAATTATGAAATGAGTTTGTTTGACGTGTTTATTTTGCGTTTTGTTATAACGGATAGTAGTTATCAGGGGATGTTTGCTTTAGGAAACGCGTTTACCAAAAAAATAAGCGTTAGCTTTTGTGTTTCGTCCATAAGCTCGAAAGTGGTTATTTGTTTAAAGAAAAGGCGATAAGCATATGAGTTGTTTAAATAAGCAATTTCAAACACCCCATGAGTAGATGACAGTTTTAGTAGCAATCCTAAAGACTTCCTTAGTATCTTAGGAAGTTCATAGCTTATGAAATGTAATGACAGTTATTACATGCTCTTGGTTAAGGATGGTTATAGTTGAATGAAACGCTCAAGCCATAATGGATTGGTGGTATTTTTTAATTTGCAATAGTTATTTGGCAGATGTTGAATTTGTAATTTGAAACTACCAATTAAGATGAGTTTGAAATAAGCAAAGATGTTTGTTTTTAGCAGACCCAATAAATAGATAAGCTGGCTAAATAAGCAATCCTCAGAACTTCTGAATAAGTAGTCTTAAGTTGGTTATTGTAAAAAGCAATGAGCAGATAACACTTGTAGTAGCAATCCTAAACAACCCTTAACATTCCAGAAAGCGTGGTGCTTAAGATTTTAGGAATTACTTACCTAGAAGGGAATGCAGAAGGTTGATGGATACGAGATTAGCTCTTATTTGAGGATAGTCACACTTAAATCAAACAAAAGGAGTACAGGACATGACGTATTGTTGATATGGGTTGATTTGCAATAGTGTGTATGTATTGCATTTACCTGGCCAGGTTGTATATCATTGTGCTTTTTTACTAATATAATTTGTGACTATTGGTCACTATGTTTGGCTTCAATGTGAATTTCACTATGTGATTTGGTTGCAGTGTGGATTTGAAAAGTCTAGTGGAAAAGAACAGACCAAATTACATCCAGCCCACGTCCAGAATGACTAATTATGTTGTATTGAGATTTGGCAGCACCAAGCCTGAGACTATTGTATGTCTATTTTGTTCTTTTAGTTATCTGCATTAGTGATTTTGGGAGAATTATCTGTACACTAGCAGTGAACAACTATCTTACATATGTTAACGATTATGCTTTTCAGGGTTTGGGTGCAAGTATAAGTGGGAGCGACAGCAGCTATATGGTAGTTTTTCAGTATGGTTCGGTTGTCTTGTTCAATGTTCGTGATCCTGATATTAATGAGCGTCTGGAAATTGTAAAAGCACATGCCTCAGGATCAGCAGGCGAGACGAGAAAGGATGGTAAAGTCTAACTGAGTTCATGATATCTATGTTTGCTTATCTATCATGAGAAAGTTATATGGATTTCATTTTTGCTAGTTATTCAATATATTTTGATATTTTTGTAAAAATTTGCCCAAACTCCTATGTGTATAGAGTACGAAGTGAAGGAGAAACCAACTATGGATACATGGATGGAAGGTGGATTAGATTATATAATGCTGCAGTATTTGAACATTGATGGGATTCGTACAATTGGCAGTGTTTTAGGTCAGAGTATAGCTCTCGATTACTATGTTCGGCAGGTAAGTGAATTCATGAGTCATGCAGTGCACATATCTGTCAGTATATATTTAGGATGGCTACTTGGATCCATTTGGTTATGAATGGGTCAATTCGGGTTTTTTAATATCTAACATGTCAAATGGATTATATCACAAAAGCTGGCTAAAAAAGTAAACTATCAAATGGGTTGAAAGTTGGGTTGAAAGTTGTCCACTAATGCATAAGACCTGTGAAATAATTTTCTTCAGAAAGTTTAATTTCACATGACACAGTAATAATTTTATTAAAAGATTCTGCTTAATCCGACCTCACCCGCAGGGAACTACGGGTTTTGACTTGCGCCGTTTGCACCCATTATCCCCAACCTGCCAGACTTTCCATTTTGCTACCTCTAGTAATTATAAATACCTAGTACAGTTTCTCATACTTGTTCTTTTAGGTTGATGGTATGGTTGCCGAATTTACTGATATAAATCGTGGCATGGAAAAAACTGGAACCTTCACGATGAAGAGGAAAAAACTATTTCAGTTGGTGGGGAAGGCAAATTCAAATCTTGCTGATGTTATACTTAAGCTTGGACTTTTTGAGAGGTAACCTTTATTTTACTCATTTTCTTATCAAAATGTGACATTTAAAATATAATATGACGAGTATTGTTAGGTGTCACTTGAAAGATGAAACATTAATTTTTTTTGTTCGCAAACCATCATACTTGACAAAGGGTTAATTTATGTTGTGTGAATGTGGAAAGTGTAAAAAATATGATCCATAGCAATGATAAAGAATACAAAACTAAGAATTAAAACCAAAAATCACGATTATTGGTGGAGTGAGTAATAGCTTTTCTGATGTTTTCTTCCACCAAAAAACATCTCTCAACCTCATAAATTACTTTTTATGAAAAGAAGTTGAAAATAAAAAAACTCAAGTACGATGTAGTATTTTTATCCTGCAGAAGCAAAGATTAGTAATTCTTCAGATCCTCCAGTTTCGTTTTTGTAAAATTAGTAAATCTATTGAAAAGTTTCTAATGAGAAATGTATCGGCTTGTACAGATCTGATATTGCTTGGAAGGATGCCAAGTATGCACAAATTTGGGAGTATCTAAGAGATGAATTCGAGTTAACTCAAAGATTCGCAAGTTTGGATTTTAAGTTGAAATTTGTGGAGGTAAGATACATCATGTGAATATCTTCTGGCTGTTTCGCATTGAACTAATGTGTCGGTATTAAATATTTTTCAATTTTATATTGCAGCACAACATTCGGTTTCTTCAAGAAATTCTGCAGAACAGGAAATCAGATTTTCTGGAATGGCTGATTATCGTATTGATCGGTGCCGAAATTCTGATATCTGTTTATGACATTGCTGGAAAGTCTGTCATATCTCTATAAAACATATCATTATTTTTCTCCCACTTGTTTGGTTCGGCTTTCCAGTGGGGTATCTCTCGGCTCTGCCACCTTAACTTGCTTTTAGTCACTTGCAGTCGTCTTTATGTGGATATAATGCACAACCGCTGGTGCAGAGTTTTTGTTAGGTAGAATAATCTCCGTACGTGATGTGATTGGGTATGTAACATAACTTGATTTCGCTTGCTGTTTATTGTATATTTACCAAAAGATTTGAAGGCCAAGCAATTAGTTGTTTTCCAACTATGACTGAATGAGAATCTGATTAGACTGGATTGATACAACATTATTTACCAAAACATGTGTAATATAGCAAAACCATTTTGTCATAGCTGATAAGTTCTAAGGGTGACAATCTGACAATTAGGCAATAGCAATCGACAGAGGAGTCATTTTGGGTTATCTTTTGCCATAACGGGTCAAATGGTGAACGTAAAGGAATTCACTAGAATGAAAAACAAGTTGAAGAGCAACCACCACCTAATGGCCTAGTGGTAAGGCTCTTGTCTTATTAGTAGAATTTTTGCAAAGACATGGATGAAATTTTCCCTTTTATTTTTGGTTATACGATGTTTTATACTTGTTCTAAAAACAATTTGTTCTTTATATACTAAAAAAAATAAAAATGAATAAATAAATTTTGTTCTTTTAATCCATGTTCATAAGTTTTAAACCATGGATTTACTGGCAGGTGACCAGTATGGGCGACATTTTTACCCGCCGAAAAGGACACCGGGTTCAAGGACAATAAAAAACCTGGGGGCACTTGTGATGCGTCGCGGGTGCCATTCAGTGTGTTCTTTTATCTTGCTATAGAGAAATCGAAATGCTTAAGTTTAAGATTTTCCCTGCATTGTTAGTTTTAAAGAGTCAATTAAGTGATTGTCAATCTATTGGAGTAGATACAAAAGGAGGAAATAATGTAATAATGCAATAAAGATCATCAAGACATGCCAACTACTGAACTACACAAATGATTTTTTTAAAGGCATCAATATATAGAACCACAAAAGAAGCGATACAAACAAACGGTATTCCACCTCTTCAAACAAGACGATTAAAGAGACAGGAACCCGACCAAGAACAACAAAAAAGAAACTACAACAAAAAGCGAATTAACATTACAGACAAACCAAACCAAACCAAACAGCCCTATACTAAAACAAAGGAAAATAGAACCAGGGGTCCACAAAGCCAAACCAACCAAAACAATCTAAACTCATACCCCAAGTGACCTATGGCAAAATACATAAAGTCTTCGTCAACATCTTTCCAATCTTGTTTTTATAAGGAAGCTTCAAGTTTTCGGAACTAGCCATGAGGAAGCTAGTTAGAACTTAGAACCATGGGTTTGTGTTGTAAAGCATACGTTTTTTGGGCCTAAACAGATTATGAGAATCATGAATAGAACGAAACATGTCCACTAAAAGAGGAAATTGCAATACAGCAAATACAATGACAGGAATGGCAGCAAATGTAGCTATAAGGTTGGGCACCCAGGTCAATCGCTTGTGATATAGCACGAAGAAGCTAGCACTAAAAGTGACCATCATGGCCGCTACAGAGATAAAAAGTGCTATTTGTCCTATCATAAGCTTTCTGGGTAATGAGAACATGAAAGTACGTGGACTGTGGCGAGACGTGAGGATAGACAAAAACACTAGAAGTGAAGTCGTAGACGAGAATAAAGAAATTGCATCTGCAACAACAAAAATCAGGAAACTATGTTTATGAATGAAGTGGGGACTTCCATGATCGTTATAGCCACCAGGAACCGTGAAAGCTACTGCAAATGCTACTGTGATGATAAGTGTGGCAACGAGCATACCATCTTTCGTCCATTTTAAACACTGGGAAAGTAAATCTTTGTTATTCTGAAAGAATACGTCATAGGGTGTGTGACCAGCATTGTTCTTCCTTGCTCTCAAAGTAGGTGGAATCATCTTCTCTACTTCCTACAACAAACGCGAGAAATTTTATTGATTATGATCAAGTTTTTGACTGATCAATCATCTGCTAAATTGAACACTGTTTATAGCAAAAATAACATAGACTGAAAAGTATGGGCACCAAATGCATACCTTGAACCAAGATAATTCACGTTGCATTAGTAGAGACGCTCCCGACCTATAAGATCTCATGATCCTTGAAGTCGTCCCAACTAAATGAAGCATATTATTGCCATTTTGGTCTACAAGTGTTGTTATCATATCCTTCATTGAGCCTATCTCGTATAATAGGTTGTAGACATCTTGATGACGGTTCATAACAGCTACATGAAATATAGAGTAGTTGTCATCATTTAGGTGCCATATTAAATCAGGATAGGCTCGAAGGAGCTCAACTACAAATACGGTGTTGCCCATTTCTGCTGCCACAAATAATACTTTGGAGGAATTTTGGGACATTCCATTACTTAAGACAACCGAGCGAGGCTCTCGGATGACTATATCATCAACTTCTTCCTTTGACATCTTTCTGATAGTTTTTATCAAACTGATTCTTAAGAATTTTAGTGCATCAGTAGTATAATGCCCTGAAAAAAATTTACATCTAAGATATTACAGAAGGATGATAAAACAGATGGATGATAATATCATGAATGAATTAAAATAACGTACCTTCTACACCCATCTTTTCCCCCCTCATAGCATAAAGTCCTCGTAAGAACAACTGACTACCAAATGACTTACTTAAATTTATGATTCGCGTGAATAAACTCTGTTCTACTCCATTGAAAGCATCATGTTTTCGAGCCAAAGCTCCAAATACATACCCATTACTAACAAGTTCTGGACGGTCCTTCACAATTTTCAGTGCAACATCTGTGGAAGATATATATGAAAGTCGCACGAAATTGATATGGATATACGAAAACAAAGAAATACTGAATTAGAATACAATATATTAACTATCAAATACATCACTACCCAAGCTTAAAAATAAATGGCCTTATATATAGTTGGCAAATATTTTATTTTTTACAACACTAGATATGCAATATTGCTAAGTTTTTTGTGCATTACTTCATTCGAATTTTGACAGATGTAACAAGTAGTAGTATATTGTACATTTTTTTTCCGCAGTTTGTGTTTTTACACATATTTTTATATGAATTTTGATTTCGTCGACCTCCTTGTCGCATTTAGGCAATAATGAGATTGTTTTCCATGCATTGTGAATATTGTAGTAAGTAATGTAAGTTACTTACCAAAGAAATCCCACTCCACGCATTTCAATAGTACCCAACCCCGATTCTGATGTGTCCAGTTTTTACCGGTCATCTTTTGCGAATTATCATAGAGATAATTCACTGTGTTATATTTCCCATACAACGCACTCATGTATAACGGCATCATTCTTTGACTACCAGGAATGTTCAGCAATCCCGGGTTCTTATTCACCATAGTCATAACCATTTTGATGTTTCCAGCTGCAGATGCTAAGCAAAGTGCAGTGTTCCCACCCTTATTCTGAAATTCTAGCTCCCTATCATCCATCAGATCTACCAGATTCTTAACAAATTGTTCCGTCTGCTTGTTCTCTTCTGCTGACACTGCAACATGAAGTGGTGTTTCCAAATTTTCAGTGATAGCAAAGTGTACCAACTCTGGGCGATCATCAAGGATGTCCTTGGCAGCTTTCCAATTACCATTCATACAAGCCTCGTACAATGGGACACATATTTTGAAGTAGTCCGCTTTACCTGTTTTAATGTAATTACATAAGCATAATGTACGTTATTAAATTTCTAATCATTCCAAGGTAAGTGCAGCATACTTTTTTTTTTATATATTAATGATATATGCTTGGAAATTATTTTTAACTAAGGATATAAAAATACTTTGATTTTCATCCCCAGATGCATGGATTTATATCAGTTATCTGAATTGAACGTTCAAAAACAGGGAGTATATTCGCAAAGGGGCTCTATATTACCTAGGATATCTTTACGAGGGCTCATAATTGGCGGCAGTGGACGCCATAGGTTCATATAATTATCAACAGTTAATCTTTCTGGTGGTGGCGGCGGGACCGGAATGTTTGTTTTGTGTTCTTTCTTGTTGATCATGGCATACATCTTTTCAATTGAACCCATGTGTGCTAGCTAGCTAGTTTAGTTATGACTTATCTTCAACTGGTCTGCAAGATAACACCATTTATCAGCATAATAACTGAAGTAAAAAACTAAAAACCATTGAATGTAATTGCATACCTCTCAATGATGATTAAGCGCTGAAGTATCTCTTTATTGGTCTGGGCATTCAACCGTGACTCAATTTCCTGAATTTATAGAAAAATGTAAATAAAGGATGCATTTCTGAGTAATTTGCCAACCTACATTTTTGGATATGTATGTGTTTGTAGATTAAAAAAATGTGTTTGTAAATAAAGGAAGCATTTCTGATTAATTTCCTTGCCATCAACCTATACGTGTTTGTAAATAAAGGAAGCATTTCTGAGTAAGTTCCTGAATTCATATAAAAAAGCGTTAAAGTTTCTCGAACTTCTGTGTGCAGATCAAAAAATGCCGTGTACATATCATTTCCCTGGATATATATGTGTTTGTATCTAGCAAATGATTTTCCAAAAATATGCAAAAATAATGACTTATTCTCTCTTAGTACCTCGTACTGTGGCTAGAAAAGATAAGAAAATCCAGTTGCAAAGTAAACGTATATAGCAAGTTCAAACTTTATAACTTGTGTCTATCGATGGCGATGTTTAATTTACATCGCATCCATCATACATGTTCTTAAAATGATTTATTTATTTATTTTATTTTTTTATGTCACAGAATCAAATTATACAAGGATTTGAACTACAATCATAACAATATTTGTATTATTAAACATTTAACTGAATGGTATTCAATATATTCATCATCAATCAAGCATCTCTTAACATTTCAGGCGATCCTACAAAAAGCACTCTAGATGATGCTATACAAACACGTCAAATGAGCTTTTAGGCCGAAAACAAAGGCACCAAAATGTACTCACAATTGTTCTCACTACAGCTAACTATTAACAACAATATGTTTTACAACTCAAATAGCATAAATCCGTTCAACGTCTGAGTTGGAAAACTCGGATTGCATCCATGAATTTGTGCCGCTCCTTGCAATCTTCTCTCTCCTTCTCATTGAACGAGTTTTCTTCGACTTGACCACATAATAAGTCATTGTTCCGAGTACACCCATCATTATAACACCACCAACAACTGTTATCAAAATAGCAGCCCATTCATACTTACGACCCACCACTATATAAGATGACGCCATAAAAGCCACTGAAGTACACACAGAGGCTAACCACATTAGCTTGTTGATAACTTCAACCACTTTCCTTTCAGCTTTTGTCTCACCTCTAACCAATGTGATCTGAACCACCACCACAGCTAAAGAGGTGAAAAGAGCGATAGCATTGAAAATAAAGAAGATCTTAAAGGAAATCCTGTGGACCACCACCGCCATCCCGTCATCGTTATCCCCACCAGGAACTGTGAATATAGCAGCAAAAGCAACAGTTGCGAAAAGCACAGCCACCACAGTTACTGAATTTGTGGCGTTGTTGATTCCTTCACGATGGAGTTTTCTTAGCTCTTTAGCAATTCCATGAACATTTTTGTTAGTTCTTTTAGTTTGCATGAGTTGGATGTGGACATCGTTTTTTATCTGAGTTACAGTGTTTCTTAACTCGTCTCTTGGTTGGTTCAGTTCGTTTGCTCGGACTGCACCACGGCGAATCAGGCAGGCTCTTATGTCTGTAGATTCTTCTGATAGGGAAAGGCCTTCAGCTATGTCAAGTGCGGTTTTGTGGTCTCTGGTCAGTGCATTAACATTTGTGTCGGGAAGACTAAGTAGCTCGTTTACAATCTGCAATAGTAAGTAAATTGATGTTAAGATTCTCATTTTTCAACCCTTATCACAATGGGGGGGTTGAGTAATGGGATGGGTTGAAGCGGTTCATTTTTAAATGGCCGCGTATGAGCCAAAATTTTTAATTTTTTATATAGTAAATGATACTAATAAAATCAATAATATTACCATACTAATCTGATTCTTTCATAAAGAATAGTAGGTTGTATTTATGCATCAAGAATAGACTTTAGGTGACTTTTAACCCATATGACCCATTCCCTTGACACATATGACCCGTTTGAGAATCATAAGCAAATGGGTCAGAACTGCCACTTCTACTATATGTTCATGTTAAAAGCAAGCAAAGAGGTAAGCTTAACACATCACTATGTAAATAGGATAGTCTAGTAGTCACATTGACATTCATTTTAAAGCAAGACGAATGCATTATCAATGACAACAAAGAATATATAATGAAAAACCAAGATGAATATAGGAACATGGAATGATGGAAATGTACCTCTGCTCTCTTTTTTCTAGTAGCAACATGCAATGCAGTAAAACCGGACTTATCAGGCAACATCACAATGGCAGCATCAGCCTGCAGCAGCAATCTAACAACCTCACTGCTTGCTCCTTTTACAGCCATATGCAACGCAGTTTGGCCCTTTTTGTCGGTCCTTCGTGCCAACTGTGGGTCCTTGTCAAGCAAAGTCTTTACTGTCTCAACGTGGCCTGATCTTGCTGCTAGGTGCAATGCGTTTTTACCATTGGATCTGGGAATATCTAACAAGCTTGGATCCTTTGACAGTAGCTCCTGAACAACAGCAGTGTGTCCTTTTGAAGCTGCAGTAACGAGAGGAGTAGCGTTTCCTTGTGATCTGGTCTGGCATAGTGATACGTCATGATTAAGTAGCAACTGAACCACAGCTGCAAAAAGATTCAATAAAAAGATGTTGGCGTAATTTCAATAACAGGCGATACAAAGATGCACTACAATAAATGAGATGTGTAGACACAGTTTTCTACACGGGTTGAGAAAACAGAAAAAAGTGTAAAATATTGTTCAAATATGGACAATTTATAAATGAGTCAGAATGTTCGTGCTTTACTGTTGTACAAAATCATGTCAGCAAGCGCACAGAAACATAAATTCGTCTACGGTTATTTTGTCACCTAATATCTTCAAGGATGAAGAAGTGTGGACAAATTGGATGTAACAAATCAATATTTGCACTTTTATGATAAATTTATGTTTTATCATACAAGTGCGGAACACTTTTTCTTCTACAGTTATAAGCCTGAACATTCTTATGACTTTATTCATCTAGGAAGGGATATATATGAAATTCCCCCTAAAAGTTCCCTTATGTCATAGTATTGAAAAAAAAGTACGCGAAAAACGCATATTTGTTGTAGAGATGCCACCTTAAAGCTATGAAGATATCAATTTGACATGAAAGGACACCCTTTTAAACTAGGTAATTTCTGAAATAAACTAACAGAAGAAAAACACTTCTAGAAAATTTATAAAGACGCTTACCATGGTGTCCTTGACTAGCAGCTATATGCAAAGGATCAAATTCCAAGCGGCTCCTTCTCGTAAGTGTTTCCTTATCTGAGTACTTCAAAAGCTCTTTCACAACCTCAAGATGTCCCTTCTCCGCAGCTGAATACAGTGCTGTTACTCCTAACTCATTCACTTCATTCACCACTGACGCACGTATTTCAGCAACTTCAGCATCAAAATCAGCTCCACTTAAAGTTCCCATCATTTGTGAGTTAATATCATCAAGGATTTTCTTCACAGCCGCCAGATCACCCCTTTGGGCTGCTAAATGAAGCTCAGTATCGTTATGCCTGCCTGTCACTTGCTTCACATACTTCTTCTTTCCAGCCTGATCAATCCGCTTCCCAGAAGCTGTAAGTACAAGTGCTGGAGTAGATGTAGAAGATGGTGATGCTGATTGTGATGGTGAAGGGTCGTTGAGAAGATTTAAATTTATATTATGCTTTAATGGAGTCATCGTCCCTGTCTCTAAGTCTACCGTTTCTGTGGGCAATGATTGTAACATCAATATTAGTTGAAATCCATATAGCATGAGAAATAAAACTAGAACTTAGCGTCAAATTGCTCCTACAGATACATTTGCACATATAGGAACAATCAGGACCGTGTCATCAATCAGCCAGCAAAGTCTTTACGATTGTATATCAATAGACTACCAATTTTTCTATATTATGCAAATGATTGCATAAATCAAAGTATAACCATTAACAATTTTAAGCATAATTTTCATCTCTTTTAGATTAGCTTATTTTCTTTTCGAGAGATGGAACAGCTCAAAAGCTTAACTTTGCTGACCCTGTGAGCGTATCAAAGTATCTACTCGAGCTTATAAACTAAAGTTCGTAAGTTCATAATCCGAAATGTAAGCTTATCATCGGCTTTTCTAAATCTCAATAAGCCACTAAGTCCATAAAATAAGCTAACCAAAACAAAATAAACCATTTACAAAACACATTAGAATTTTTTTAGACTAATTAAACCTCATAGTACAAACTTAAATTTGATACATTTATGTTAATTACATGACTTTAAAACCCCAGAAAGCACAAAGCTAAACATGAGCTAGTTTATTCATAATATATATCCATATATGGCCCACGAAATAATTTGAATCTGTGTGGCGGTCGGTTCAAAACCCGTGGATTAGTAGGCCAAAAAGTCGGAAACCATCGTTACCAAAAAAACATATACTACAATTAGCAATAACACGTACACACGTAGTTGAGATATATAGGATTGTCGTACGTACCTTCATCTATGGACGAACTCATGTTGTGATTTCTGAGAAGATAAGAATCTGACAATAAAGTAGAGTATATTTTTACAAATGAAAGAGTTTCAATAGCATTTGTCTAACAGTTTTTAAAGGAAAAAGTTAATGTTGTAGTCCCGAACACAGTCACATACAAATGACAAAACAAAGTACTCCACTAGGAAGGTGTTAAGGAACGTTCGTTATTCTAGGGAATTTGAATATATATGATTCTGTTTGGTCCTTCAACTTTATTCATGTGACTTAGAACTACCCAGTGTTTTTGAAAAAATAGCGATAAGCCGATAATAGTAAGCACTAGCAGAACCGGTAATAGAAATCGATAGCGTTTAAATTCTATCGTTTTTCTAGTAGCATATGTAAAACTAGCATTTAATAAAAATCCAAAATGCTACACGCTACTTTCCAAACAAACTTTATATTTAAAACACTAAACGCAAATTGCTACAAGATGCTCAAAATGTTGCGCACTAAACAAACCATTAGCATATAGAATTGAAAGCTTGTTTGCAAACAGATTCTTAGCTTTTGGAACTAACAATTGAGCATTCAACATGTGACCACATGTGACCCGTTTAAATATATAAGTGAAGAACCTTGTTCAGGTTACCAAAAAAAAAATCGGGTTCTTTTTCACTCAAGTGTTTGCGGCTTAACTGGTATTCTTGTGGTCAGTTTCAAACTTTTTCCTGACCATCTCAACTCTCAAGATTTTCACCCAAACACCTTGGAGATCATTAAACAAGTTTAAATATGTGAATAGAAAATTTCATATGGATATCTTAAGAATTTAAACATGAAAAAACTCATTCTTTTACTCGTTTGTATCTTTGAACCTCTATTTAGGTATCGAGATTATTAAAAATACAAATAGGACGAATATTTGACCAATCATGCAAAGTGAATTGTAGATGTACTCATGTACACTAGGACAATTCCTCAAAACAAATATAACGAAAAATATGTAAAAAGACAAAAATATAAATAAAGCTGGATTAAATTAGCAAGAGGGCCATTTATGAGCATATCCAAAATTTTATCTTCTTTGTAAGTTTCCTAACGCTTTCCATGCAGGTATCCCCTTGTCTACTTGTGGTCACCTAGTTGGACTTACATTCACATTGGCTCATGGGTTCATTTTTAAAGTTAATTGTACAGAACAATAATATAAAGGTTGATAATTATTTGTATTCTTTGACCAACTATATTTTTGTTATTAAGTCTTGAAAATCACAAAGAATCTTCTACTTGCAAAGACAATCGTCATATAATTAATTGCGATGGTTTATCAGTCTTGATATTAGTTGTCTTTTACAATAGATGTTTGTCTTCCTCTTGCTCCAGTATGAACATACCAAATACTTGTAATTTTTCAGTGATCAGTTATATGAAGCATGTACTAAAAACTATGCTTACTCTTATTGCTTAATATGATAAAAACAAAACGTATACTAGTAATTAACGAGCTTATTCAGAAGATCACAGTTTCCAGCTCATAATAATCCTTAAAATGGCACCAGTAGCCAGCAGGCAACACGCCTTCTTAGTTCTAAGACCAAAAATATAAAAACAGCATGGTTACAGTTGATTCTTTTTGTTAAGCATCGTTGATTCTAAATCTGAATCGGACACTTAATAATCAAATAATTGAAAACATCATTTGAGGATTAAGTTGTAGTTGTAGCAAAGTTCTTAGTGACTTCCTCTTTCCTGCNTGTATGTATATGTATATGTATATATATATATATATATATATATATATATATATATATATATATATATATATATATATATATATATTGGGGTGTAAATGTGTAATCGAGTCAAGTCGAGTAGCTCGCGAGTTGTCTCGGCTCGTTTAAAATCGAGTCGAATCGAGTATTTTTCGAGTCGATCTCGAGTTGCTCGCGAGTTGTCTCGGCTCGTTTACACCTGGGTGACCATCCACTCACTAGAATAGAAACTAAAAACTATTTAGGATTTCTCATTGACTATAAATGTTCCCGTTTAGAACAAGCAATATCCTTTGCAAAATATCTTTCCCTTAAAGGTAAATAATATAATAAACGTAAACCCAATAATAAAACGAAAAATAATTGACATGCCTAAATATGCGATTAATTTTATGACTACGTGCATGTGGCACCGATTTATTGGTTTGTGAAAAAAAGTCCTTCTGCTGTCACAAACAAAATGCGGCCACATAAGTTTAAACACAATTAAGCATACTAATTAATCTTGCCAATCAATAATTTTCTTCTAATTTAAAAGCAAGGCATGCATATAAAGGAAGAATAAGCACACTACGTACATGGGGTGCTTGTCTTATTTCTTTTCTTGGTTTGCTACTTATTTACTTAAAAACTAGTTTTTAACCCTATACGTACATGAATATGTTGAATAAAATTTTCTATAAAATTACGTAAAAACTTTTATATTTATATTGTTACAATAGTCGTACAGATGCAAGTTTTTACATAGTGCATACACGGGACTGTTAAATATGATACTTGTATAAAATTTTGTAAACTTTTTTTATGCTTATATAGTTATAATACTCGTGCACGCGAGAGGATTTTTACAAAAAAATTTCAGTATGTATTAGTAGTGATTGATATTTTGTATATGTTTTTGTTGGACGAAGTATTTAAATTTTTTTAACTGACATAGTGTTGAAGTTAATGTTGCTTAAATTTAACTATCGATATCATGTTCTAGACATTATGCGTGTTTAATAGCACGTAATTACCTTTGAAATTTTTTTTTCCTGATATCTTATTTAACTTTAAAGAGGAACTACAAGTGTCATTGATGTATGTATAATCTCGTGTATTTATTTATATCTTACAGTAACCCGCAGGTCGTACCTTCATTTTGATATTTGTATTGATGTTAATAATAATTTTAGTTTTATTTAACTTTTATTCCGTGTATGAATTTAGATGGTTTTGACCAAAATAGAGTTAATTTTGCTATATGAATTTAGATGGTTATGACCAAAATAGAGTTAACTTTGACTTTTATTAGCTAACCAGAAGACTCGATTTTAAATTGAGCTTTTTTATTGGTTAATAGAAAAATGCATTTTCTCATTTTGTATCTTCTTTTATTATATAAGGATCGTAGGATCGATCCTTGAAAATGCCAAAATTTTTTGACCTTTTACCAAAAAAAAAAAAAAAAAAAAAAAAAGCTTTGATGCATAGTTGTCAGGATGCATGTCATATATTTTTTAATTTTTTTATTTTATTTTATTTTTTAAAGTTTTGATACACATTAAAGGGTATGTTTGATGAAATAAGCTAAATCTGGAGCTGTAGCAAGAGTTGGAGCTACAAATGTGGCTGGAAGCTGAAGTTTATATTTTTATAAAGTTTTTAGATAAATTATTTAAAATTAAAACTTATTATTGCAAAAGTATTTAAAATTACATCAATTTAAATTTACATTTATGTAACAAACGAAGCGTAGTTTACAAATAGCTTATTTTAAAAATCTTTTAAAAATTCAAGCTATTGTAATTACCAATAAACCCTTAAGAAAGAATGACAAAATTGGTGAGTCAACAATCAACATGTCTCATTCATCTTTCATTCTTTACCCAACCCACATGCTTTTGACATGTTAGTTGCTGCTAACTTTTTAAAATACATGCATTTTGATTAGATCGATACACGTGGATTTATATTTGACTACTTTGAACTTGCTAAATAGACCATAAAATGACTCAAGAGTCAAGACTATTACATTTAGTTATCAAAGTTACTAAAAAACAACACTTCAAAGTTATCAAAGTTGAACATTGAACAACTTAAAAATATCATCCATGCATGTTTGATGTTTCCTGTGATATCAGGCCTGTGATATAGTATTTGAGAGTGCCCAATTGAAACAAGTGTCTCTTTTACGAAATATCATATAAAAAATCATTGATTAATATGTTCAAGTGATATAAATGTTGTTGTAAGACAGAATATCCGAAAATCTCCAATTCGTAGTCGAATATTGAATGGAGTAGTTGTCATATTATTTATGGATACCAATCATTTTACTATATTAAAATAAGTATATTCTTGGTGGCTAGATGAGTCTTGGTCGTCTCGGTTTCTAATCATTATTCAAATCTTATTGATTTGATTTATGTTTCACACTTGTTTTGGATTTTAGAGGCTGCCTACGTACATGCATGCATAATGATCATGTTCTTAGCTACATATATATGCAAGTATCAAGATCTCATATTTGTACAACCAGAAGATTTCCGCAAACATTTAATCTAATGAAATCAAATGGATATATAGTTGTTGAAGAAATAGATGTTACTTGACTCATTGATATATATTAACTGATTAAAAGCCTCAATCTAATCAAATTCAGGATCAAGCATATGACTGAAGGATATCACAGAAAATTAAATAGGTTAGATGAGTTGCACAAACTTAAAACATCTAGTTACATAAATAAGCTTTCATAATTTAGAAGGGTAAGAGAACTTAAACAATACATAGTACTTGGTCAAACGCCTGTGGATAGCTCTGGTTTTCATGGGACGCAAATCAAGAGGCATGTACTTCTTGTTCTTGTAAGCGCCCTTCCATGAGGTTTGCCTTTTGCGTCTGTGAAATAACAGTCAACACTTGTGCAATAGATGTCTTCACAACTTTGCAGCAACCATTAAAACAAATCATTAAGAACAGAAACTCACTGAAACAAAGTTAATTGATATGATAACTAGAGATAAGTTACTCAGTGCAGTGAGATAATTATAGAAAACCAGAAAAATCACATCTCAATAGAACCACATATTTATCTACTATGACAACCCAACATAAAAAACGTGATGACATACAATGGTTGTTATTTAAACCTAGGTATGAAATTTCACTACACTGCTAAATGCATTTACATGACTTGATCACTCGGTAAATAATTAAACTTTAATCAAGTATTATGTTACGCTAGATGCTTATATAACACTAAGAAATAAACGCTATGACTACTGCTAGAAATGTTGCATAAATTAAACATGCGACCAAACATCAGTGTCCAATAACAGATGATGCTACTAGAAACTTAAAAAGCAATTCGATGGCCAAGTGCCTATAATCCGTAGATAAAAACATGACAATTTTGAGAGGTGTCTCTACACTACACATATCTTAACATTTTAGATCAAGAATACGGTGGTGTTTATTTAAGCTTATAAGCTAATCCCGGTTAATATTTCATAAGCCCATCTATTTGAGCTTACTTTTCAGTTTATGAAGTTAGTTTCATCTTTATCTTTAAATCATAATAAGCTCATAAGCCAGCAAATATGTGCTTATGAAATAAAGCCGAAATTGCAAAAGCTCAAAAGTAGGGATGTAAATAAGCCCAGCTGCTCATGAGCCAATAGACCTAGGCTCACTAAAATCTTACAGACATAAAACCTAATAATTCTCGGCCCATCTACATAATTGTTTAATATAGTTTCCAAAAGATGGCCCATTTAGGCATGGGTTTTTTATGGGCTTGGTGGAATGTTTTGTTCATGATAAAAGCAAGCGTCTATCTCCGGGCCCTTCATCAAACTCATCTGCAGTCTTCCCATATTGTCTCTATCAAATAGCTAATTGATTGATACCAACTATTAATATTTACGTTCACTTTTAACAACGAATTGAGAAAGATGGAGCCACCGTTAGAATCAGAAACAACAACAACAACACCGGCTGCTTATGAACTTATTGATATTTCCACTTTTCTCGAAGTGATGAGAACACAATCAGATGAAGAACAAAAGTAAGTATTAATCAGTATTTTCTTTGTTTTTGATATGTAATTCTATTATTTATCTCCCAAAATTTATTCGACTTAAATTCATCTAATAACAACATAATTTTTCACATGTTCATATGTGATACATTAACCGAAACAATTACTACAATTCCTTATAAACGTACTATATTAGTTCATAAACTTGTTTTTTACGTCAAAATTCCATGTCATCTGCTAAATGTATACACCGCGTCATCATTGAGCTAATGTGCCATTCCATGCAGAGGCCACATCTTTTTCAATTAAATATAAGGGTTTAACATATTTATAATCAAAAAGTTTTGTTATCATGCATAAACTTTGAATCTTGTCAACATATATGCACATAACACATCAGCAACAAAAAAAGAAAAAGAAATTGCAAGTGATTCTTTTAATCGACGTGTAGCGGGTGACCAGCAATGACACGTCAACGCATGTATGATATCGGAACAAAATTTGAAAGTACGTTTGGCACATTGGTATTTTCTGCGGTTCATGTATGATAATATATAGAACATTTAAGAAAGTTTACTTAACAGGTATTATTCACTATTATCGGATTGACTCTAGCAGATTAAAGGGGCCACTGTTAGAATCAGACACAACAACATCGGCTTATGAAGCAGATGATGATGATGATGATGATGACGACGACGACGACGACGATGATGATGATGCTTTTATGGAATCGATGAGAAGAGAATCAGATGAAGAAAAGTAAGTTATTCTACTCCGTATTATTTATTTATCTTCCAAATGTTACTCATTATTATCGAATTGACTCTAGCAGATTAAAGGGGCCACTGTCAGAATCAGACACAACAACACCATTAGTCTCTTTTGTCGAAGCGTTGGCATCAGATTTGAGAAAGATGTTAAGATCAGCTGTTAATGAAGAAGAAGAAGAAATGTAAGTATATTTTTTGTACTCCGTATATAATTAATTCTATTATTACTCCCAAATATTATTAACCATTTACGAATCGTTATGTGAAAAGTAAGATAAAGAAAAGTAATAGGAAGATAGAATCCGAAACAACACCGGCTGAAATAATCCACTTTACAGATCTACCCGAGAAACAAATGTGAGTTTACTTCTAATTAACTTTGACTGACTGTTTCAAAATACACAATATGTTTATCTATCTATACACTAGTAACTTTAATTTGTTGATGATAGGATGACATTATTCTCTGAAGCTCCCTTGTTTCGGTTTGAGTTGTGTAAGGTTTTTCTTAGTTATAATAACGATGATGACTATTGCAAGCGTCAGCTGTTTCTTAGCTTTAACAAAGATTGTCGCAGGCGTCAGCTGTTTGGGATTATTCAGGCAGCTAGTATCTCACGAGATCCAGGGTCTCAACAGTATGGTTCTTTCAATATATTCAACCGTAAATTCAATAATCCCATAGTTGTCACCAACCTGGGTTATTTATCTCCACACAGTATCTCTTATTGTTCACTTCCAGTCTCCACCTCCGTTAAGATCACTGCGCAACTCTATGTTACCACTGACAAGGTGGATGACATGGAGAAATATAGGGATTATTATCTTCAAAGTGATGATGATGATGATGAAGATGATGAAGATTATGGTAATGAATTTGAGGAACAGTCTGATTCGGACTTAGATGATACGTTTGTGGAGACGGACAAACTTATTCATAAGGAGAAGGTAACTGATAATTATGCGTTTGAAATTTGCAATGACTCTGCGTTTATAAACTTCTCAGATTATTTTGCCAAGAGACCCAATGGCGGTTCTGGTTGTTATATTTCAAAAGGTAAAGACGGTTATCTAGAGCTGCATTACGTTGCCTTAAAGTATGCAGTAGACGCGGCTCTAGAAGTAGAATTTGTTGCTACTTCTAAGGAAAAAAAAGTTGCTGGAAGGGTAATGGCTTATTATGGGAAAAACTTTGATTATGGCTTTCCTCCGGCTAAAAAAGATCTTTACAATGCAATGATCTTTGAAACCAAACCTCATGTTTATTTTAAGTCTGGCAAAATAAACCTGATGCGATCTGTGTTGGCTGTACCAGCCAGATTCTCCCTCGTAATTGATGCAAATTTACGTGACTTCACCTCCGGGGATATAGTTTTGTCGGGCACTTACGAATTCCTTGTGCCACGTGATGGTAGCAGCTCTATTGGTTCTATTGTAACTAATGATTGCTCTTTGAATCTGAAAGTGGACTGGAAGCTGCCATGCGGAGCTTAATTATAGCAGCATGTTGTCCTTTGTTTCATATTTTTATGGGCGCCCTATTTTTATTATAATTATGATTATGATATGATGATATGTTATGATGGCTAGACAATCTTGTGATGTTGGAAGTTTATCCAAATGTTGTGTAAAAGTTTCTCTGCGTTTTCCAATCGGAGTACTATATGGTGCCATTGTGTTTAGTGTGATGCACTTTGCGTTAATTGCTAATTAAGTCTTGCATGTTAACAGTGATCAACAAGCTACTTTATGTATAATTACTTATCTTGAAACTATGTTAGTGTATCATTTTTTATTGTTGTGTACCTACCTTTTAAACTTACCTACGGAAGAGGCGAAGACCTTAGTGTTATTGAAAAACCAATAACTGATGTATGAATGTGAAGACCTTAGTGTTAGTGAAAAACAAATAACTGATGTATAATTGTGATGATTGCTCATGTTGTGCTTTTGGCAGTTCATTCCTTTTCGTAATTGAAATAAGTGTTGCGCAGCAGTAGGATAGTGGTAAGGACTAAGGAACAAGTGTATGCTAGGTATTTCCGAAAAAATCTTAAGTTTAAAATGTTTTACTAAGATTAACTAAGAGTTTAGGCTAAAATCCTTTAAGATTCAATTATTTTATCAAATGTGTAAGATGCTTGCCACAAGTCAGTAAATAATTTGTAACTCAAACTATAGCTCACATTTCTTAAAGCATTATTGGTCCTTAATATTCATGGTGTATTATCCAGTTGGCAAGAAATGATCTTATATCTAATCAAAGATTTGTCTAACGATATGTTCAACTTACAGCAAATTCGAAGGTTGAGATAAAAAGTGATAAAAATGACAGAGCTAGCTGTGGGTCGATCTTTATTTGGATCAAGTGATTTAGTCATCTCTTTTGCTCATTTCAAAATCATGTTCGGATCCATCCTGTTAGTGATTATAGCCGAATATGTCATTCAACCGATTCTCAATCGTGGCAATATGCAGTTTAAACATCTGGAAACAATAGCTTTTTGGCTCGGATCTGTAAATGACATACACTAAAAGTATTGAAGGTTTGACAAGTGAGAGGGGTTTGTAAATGTACGTATCCATTTAATTTGGTATTTACATGGATCCGAGATGGTCCTAAATTGGGATCCTTGTTGATTTGAGAATTGAGAAAATATCATGGTTTTCAGTGCTCCTGATAGCATTGTGTTCATGGAGTATTGCGGTAAGTAGCAAGCTGTTGGTACTGAGATGGGTCGTGGTTTGGTATGCTCGACTGTCACGAAGAGGTATCTTTCAGTAGTCTGCTGGTATCCAATTGGAATCAACGTCATTCTTGAGCATTCATCTTTATTTGTCCATGCTTTGATTGAAACTGTTTGTACTTTGTACTTGTAGGGGTACCTTTGAAGCTTTCATGGATAGATGATATGTCATTAATCAATTACCCATGTGGTTTAATCCAATTTGACACTAACAAGGGAAAACATATCTAGTCAAGAACTTGGATTTGTCTAATAAAATTGCTTTGTGTCAAGAAGCTGACCTGAAATATTACACTAAAACTCGTGATTCAGAGATGCTGAAGTTGTAGGTGGTCAAATCGTAAGTTTAAAGAATTAAACGTTACATTATATGTCGATTCCATTTTGTGCCATTACTTGTGAATGTTAAAACTTAAGAAATAACCACTTTGGTCTATCTTTTAGGCCTACCCAGTAAATATAAGTAACATTCAGAAATCAAGAACAAGTGTTCAATCAAACCCGTGTGACGTAACAACTACTAGGTTTGGATTTAGACTTATTTGTAAACAAAGTCAGCAAGTGCTGGATACAGTTAACTGTCACTTCCTAGTTATACGTATGAGTCATCGGTGAGTGTTTGCTAGCACAAATTTACTTGTTTTGACTTTTAAATCTTGTTTGTTTGACCATTTTGTGTACTTTTGATGTTTATTGGCTGTTTGGATTAGTGACCCGCAATCGATAAAAACAGCTGTGAAATTTAGAAGTCTTTAATCCATTGGACAATAGTATGTATAATACTTGTGTATAAATAGGATCATAAAGAGGAGAAAAAGGTTAAGTTTGTGCAATAAATGCTTAGACATTCACAAACCCTTTTTCTCCTCCAAAGAACATACTTTTACTCGAGTTAGCTCGATTGTACCTTAATTGTCACTTAAGCTTAGCTTAAAGTTTAGTGAGGAGAAACCCACCATACTTGTCATTTCAATCCCAAGTGTTTATTCTGCAAAACACTTGGGTATAATTCTTTGATTGATTTCTAATAAGAATTAAACGTTGAAAATTAACCTTGTCTATTTACTTTACGTTTGTTTCTTTATCTCTCAAAGTATTCATTCTCATCACTCAAACATGGTACACGTTTAGGCTAACTTTCTAGTTAGTTTTATCCTTGTAAACGGGACCAACAGGTTATCTAGAGCTGCATTACGTTGCCTTAAAGTATGCAGTAGACGCGGCTCTGGAAGTAGAATTTGTTGCTACTTCTAAGGAAAAAAAAGTTGCTGGAAGGGTAATGGCTTATTATGGGAAAAACTTTGATTATGGCTGTCCTCCGGCTAAAAAAGATCTTTACAATGCAATGATCTTTGAAACCAAACCTCATGTTTATTTTAAGTCTGGCAAAATAAACCTGATGCGATCTGTGTTCGCTGTACCAGCCAAATTCTCCCTCGTAATTGATGCAAATTTACGTGATTTCACCTCTGGGGATATAGTTTTGTCGGGCACTTACGAATTCCTTGTGCCACGTGATGGTAGCAGCTCTATTGGTTCTATTGTAAGTAATGATTGCTCTTTGAATCTGAAAGTGGACTGGAAGCTGCCATGCGGAGCTTAATTATAGCAGCATGTTGTCCTTTGTTTCATATTTTTATGGGCTTATGATATGATGATATGTTATGATGGCTAGACAATCTTGTGATGTTGGAAGTTTATCCAAATGTTGGTAAAAGTTTCTCTGCGTTTTCCAATCGGAGTACTATTATATGGTGCCATTGTGTTTAGTGTGATGCACTTTGCGTTAATTGCTAATTAAGTCTTGCATGTTAACAGTGACAAGCTACTTTATGTATATTTACTTATCTTGAAACTATATTAGTGTATCATTTTTTATTGTTGTGTACCTACCTTTTAAACTTACCTACGGAAGAGGCGAAGACCTTAGTGTTATTGAAAAACCAATAACTGATGTATGAATGTGAAGACCTTAGTGTTAGTGAAAAACCAATAACTGATGTATAATTGTGATGATTGCTTGTTAGCCTCTAATTAATTTAGATCAAAGTTTATTGTTTATGTTAAGACTTTAGTTAAGTATATAATACGTTTATTGTATTTAGTATTTGGGTCAGTTTATAGTATGTCTGCAACATGGGTCCAATGTATTAACCCAAACAAGCCCATTCGCAGGCAGTTAGGGTAGTTATTTAGTATGCAACGTTTAGTTTAGGGTTGCAACGGTTATTGATGAATCGACATGTCTCTTGTAGGCAACGATTCAATATGTATAAATAGGTACAATTCTGTAACATAACAGTTAACCTTTTCCAGTTAATAAATATCGTTTATAAAAATTCAACCCATCTTCTGTGTTTTTCTTTTTGTTGCTCTTTTCATTGATGTTTGTACATGTTGTTGTTTGGNCAACGGTTATTGATGAATCGACATGTCTCTTGTAGGCAACGATTCAATATGTATAAATAGGTACAATTCTGTAACATAACAGTTAACCTTTTCCAGTTAATAAATATCGTTTATAAAAATTCAACCCATCTTCTGTGTTTTTCTTTTTGTTGCTCTTTTCATTGATGTTTGTACATGTTGTTGTTTGGATAATTCGATCCTGGAAACCTCCCACAAAACCTGTGAAACAGTGGTATCAGCGAGAAGGGATCAAACAACACACTCAAAATCTGCCATGAATGACGTTTGAAGAGAAAGAAAGAAGGTTTAGATGGTTACCACCAAAGACCGGTGGTTAAACCAAGAAAAAAAAAGGCAGATTCAAGAATAGAAAGAAAGGAGAAGAAGAAAACATGGCTGCAGGTTTCTTACAAAGAAAGAAAGAACATAGTTTGTTCATAAGAGATCGAGAAGAAGAACCAACCTTGAAACCCCGGTTCATGAGAAACCCTACACCATGATGGTTGACAAAGGCAATGATGCCAAAGAATGGGGACAAGGTCGTGATGTTGTGATGATAGTATGATGATGATCAGAAGATAATAAAACCTTTGCGACAAACAAACAAAAGCCATCAAAGTATGAAGACGGTCTAACAAAGATGAAGATGTGAGGCAATAACAGATTGCTATAGGAGGTTCATTAATTTAATATTGATATACCATGAAACTGCACAAGTCCCTTGGGTTGAAAAGTCGATAGAAGTAGGTGAAACTAGCAATGTTGTAGCAGCCAAGGACTCACCAAGCCAGAAGGGTAGTGCATGTAGAATCGATGTTGATGCATAGTGCAGTGAAGGATGTAGCACATGGAATGAACAAGAAAACAACAAGTTTGGTGTTAGATTGGATGATGATGAAGATGGACACAAGGAAGTAGCCAAGACAACAATGACTTTGATGTCATTGTTTGAAAGACAAGGAAGAAACTCAGAAGAATTTGATGCTAAATTATTAGGGGGGAGAATGTTAGCCTCTAATTAATTTAGATCAAAGTTTATTGTTTATGTTAAGACTTTAGTTAAGTATATAATACGTTTATTGTATTTAGCATTTGGGTCAGTTTAGTATGTCTGCAACATGGGTCCAATGTATTAACCCAAACAAGCCCATTCGCGGGCAGTTAGGGTAGTTATTTAGTATGCAATGTTTAGTTTAGGGTTGCAACGGTTATTGATGAATCGACATGTCTCTTGTAGGCAACGATTCAATATGTATAAATAGGTACAATTCTGTAACATAACAGTTAACCTTTTCCAGTTAATAAATATCGTTTATAAAGGTTCAACCCATCTTCTGTGTTTTTCTTTTTGCTGCTCCTTTCATTGATGTTTGTACATGTTGTTTGGATCATTCGATCCTGGAAACCTCCCACAAAACCTGTGAAACATTGCTCATGTTGTGCTTTTGGCAGTTCATTCCTTTTCGTAATTGAAATAAGTGTTGCACAGCGGTAGGATAGTGGTAAGGACTAAGGAACAAGTGTATGCTAGGTATTTCCGAAAAAATCTTAAGTTTAAAATGTTTTACTAAGATTAACTAAGATTTTTGGCTAAAATCCTTTAAGATTCAATTATTTTATCAAATGTGTAAGATGCTTGCCACAAGTCAGTAAATAATTGGTAACTCAAACTAGAGTAGCTCACATTTCTTAAATAATTTTATCAAAGTGGCATCACGAAGAGGTATCTTTCAGTAGTCTGCTGGTATCCAATCGGAATCAACGTTATTCTTGAGTGTTCAACGTTATTTGTCCATGCTTTGATTGAAACTGTTTGTACTTTGTACTTGTAGTGTACCTTTGAAGCTTTCATGGATAGATGATAGGTCCTTAATCAATTACCCATGTGGTTCAATCCAATTTGACACTAACAAGGGAAAACATATCTAGTCAAGAACTTGGATTTGTCTAATAAAATGTTGTATAAATGTGGGTAATATGGGATGGGTATCCTGATAGCAATTAGAAGTCACGAGTATGAACGCTTTCAGATCGATTAAATTGGAGTGGATACCAATTAACGACCGGATAAAATCTAATTGATTCAAGTTTATGTATGGTGTTATGTTTGCAGAGATTAGCGTGATCAAAGTTCTGATCAGCCCTACGTTTTTCTGTCTCTTTTAAGAAAGACATTCTCTCCTAGTTTATAGGTTTCAAACCGTCAAAAACGGTTAGTATAGAAGCAAGATAACTGTCAAACAGTTATATAACGAGTTTCAAATTATACGTTTTATTTGGTGGAAAAACAAATTCTAATGAATTTTTAACATAGCAATGTTATACCAAATAAACATTGTTTTTTGGCACATGTCCCTTGGACCCCAGGCAGGGGCGCTGCCCCTTGGACCTTGCGAGGGGCTGCCGCCCCTTGGACCCTGCTTCTCTCAGGGGCGTTGCCCCCGAACCCCTACCAAGGGGGCTACCGCCCCCTTGGAACCCCCGTTAGTCCAGTTAATATTCATATAAGTGTCGACCCTTATATGTATATTAAACTCAATCTATTTTACACTAAAATACCAACATAAAATTGCTTTGTGTCAAGAAGCTGACCTGAAATATTACACTAAAACTCGTGATTCAGAGATGCTGAAGTTGTAGGTGGTCAAATCGTAAGTTTAAAGAATTAAACGTTACATTATATGTCGATTCCATTTTGTGCCATTACTTGTGAATGTTAAAACTTAAGAAATAACCACTTTGGTTTATCTTTTAGGCCTACCCAGTAAAGATAAGTAACATTCATAAATCAAGAACAAGTGTTCAATAACACCCGTATGACGTAACAACTAATAGGTTTGGATTTAGACGTATTTGTAAACGAAGTCAGCAAGTGCTGGATACAGTTAACTGTCACTTCCTAGTTATACATATGAGTCATCTGTGAGTGTTTGCTAGCACAAATTTACTTGTTTTGACTTTTAAATCTTGTTTTGTTTGACCATTTTGTGTACTTTTGATGTTTATTGGCTGTTTGGATTAGTGACCCGCAATCGATAAAAACAGCTGTGAAAATAGATTCATTTCGTGGAGGGTTGCATGCTGTAAGTTTAATTGTGCAAATACGTATAGTTATGAATTGAATTATGCACGCTATTTGGAATTGTAATGACTTTTATTTAATTTCAGATATATTATTTGCAACTCATCCGATTTGGCTTCTGAGTGTGTAAATCCTCATGACACTCGTTATCTTCCCGAAAGAATTCTATTGTATGATTCTCATCCTGGAGGAACAAACATTTCGGCACAGGTGAACTTAACCGCTGCATTGGAACTTTTGACATTGTGTTGGTGCTCTGTTGAGGCTGGTTGTCCCAATTGCGTTCAAGTGGGTTTTATTTGACTCGCCGGTTGATTACATAACTCTTTTTCTTATCTTATGATTGTTTGAAAGAGTAACTTTGTTTTTTGGCACATGTCAAAACTCTCTTTCTTGTCACGAGTACAGCGAAGTTTTGCACAAAGATGCAGTGATAACGATCATTAAGGTTATTGCTCAACACCAAATGTTAGGTTAAAGCTAGCAGACATTTTTTAGTAGCTAATTATGTCATGTTATTGCAGGGTGTTCTTGAACTCGAGAAATCAAAATTCAGAGACACTTCAAGCTCTTCCTTAAATTGAGTTCGCTGATGCCACTTTGTTAGATCTTGTAAGTAGTAACTAGAACACAATTTTCTTTTAGACAGCATATATCACTGTTTATATCAATTACACCTACACCAATAGATATGGACAAGTGAGGCATTTTTATGCCATAAGATCACTAATTGGCCTCTGCAAATCATTAGAATACTATTCCAACAATCAAATGAGTTGATTGCAGCATACAAACTTAATACATTTATCTAATAAACCGAAAATAACATGAGTTGGTGAGACCTAATACATGTATCTTATTCGTGACAAACAAATAATGATAATAGTTTATTAACCGAAAATAACAAGAGTTGATTGCAACATACAAACCTAATACATGTATCTTATTCGTGACAAACAATATGTCAATATCCATAACACATAAACCTAAAATATTAGTATCATTATTTGGTGAGACCTAGTGTCAACCCTGAACCCTTCAACTTATCATTGGTGATGGAATCAATCCGGTCTTTCATCTCCGCTGTCAAATAGTTTTCCCAGTCTCCGACCACCCCTTTTCGGAAGAAATTCCGGTTCTCAATAGTCTCTTGAACCGTAAACCTCTGTCTGCCACTCTTATTCACCTCCAAACTACTTAAATTCTCAAAGCTACAAAACTTCACAATCTCTTCCACCACCCCTTTTTCCTCCTCTTCCGTGGTAAACGCCATCCCCATAAATGCCGCAAGCTTCCTCACTTCCACAATTGGCTCCTTCTTCATATCTTCATACTTCAAAAACAAGATTTTATCAGGTGACTCTTTGCTTGCTTTCCAATAGCCCAATACATGGTCCCAAAATGGACTATACTCAGAAACACCATTGCAGAACGACTCGTACGCTTCATTAAATGAAATGGGTACTAAATCTTTCGACCGAAATTTATTCATGAAATCCCATTTTGAAATCAACACGTCTTTTGGATCCCTACACACGTAAACAAACTTGCATGGGGACACTGGTGATGTCATAGATGTTGGTAACAACTCACAAGGATGATGTGTAGCGAAAAGTCGAGGTTTAGGGAGGTGATCAAATTTTGTTATAGTGTGGTCGAGGTAAATTTGTGTGTCAAGGAAGGGGAATGCACTTTGGGGTCCGATGCTTAGTAGAGGGTGGTTGGAAAACTCATAACGATGACGGTAAGAGATTGCAAACATGAGGGCCTTGAGCCATGTGGTGCCACATTTCATGAATGTAGTAGCCAAGAAGATGTCGGTGGGTTCGGGTTTGAAGCAGGTTTGGATCAATAATAGGCCTTTGATCACATTAGGGCCAAGCCAAAAGTTCTTGTAAAGATAGATGTATTCGTTTTTCCATCCTTTGTCTTTTGGGAGAGTTTTGTAAAGGTGGTCGAGTTGTTTCTGGATGTCGTTGTAAGCTTCTTGTTCTTCGGTTTGAGCATTGTTATCATAATTTGTTGCGGTTGGGTTGTAGCATGTGTTCTTGTCGGGAAGAAAGTATGTCGACATGGGTTCGAAATGAGTTTGATTTTGGGAGACGATGGAAAGCTAGGTGGAGATAGTGATCGAATCGATAGTTGCGAGAGACACATGAAACAACGAACGTTATTTTATAGATTAGAAATTTTTAAACCCATTGCAACACACTAAGAATCACATCGAGTAACATTTGAGACCAAACACGCCATCTGCTCATTGTTCTCTAATTGTACTAATTGACTTTACGGTCTTTACCCCACTAGGTGATCACCAAATACTGTTTTTTTATTAGTTTGAAAAGATTAAATGTTTTCTAATTTTACTATTTAATTATCTTTACCCCCACTAACTCACCAAATACTGTTTTTTTATTAGTTTGAAAAAAGATTAAATGTTTTTTTAATTGTACTATTTAATTGTCTTTACCCCCACAATGTCACCAACTACTGTTTTTTTTAACTGGGAAATTTAGAAAACAACTTAATTTTTCAAACCTATTTCACAAAAATATCTCATTTTTTCTCGAAAAACAAAATACCCATGAAATCCGCAAACAATTAAACCGTTTGTGAAATTTTAAAACAATCGAAAAGTTTTCGATATTTCTTAAAAGGGATTTTCTATCTTGTGCCATAAAGGTTAGAGCACAAGACAAGAAAGACAAAAAGTACTAAAGGACCCATAAAAATACATATTTTATGGATCCCTAAGTCCATTTTTGTGGGTCCTTAGTACTTCTTTTGCACTTTTTGTCTTTCTTAAGGCAGAGGTCTATAACAAAGTCTAAAAACTATGAAAATGTTTATCTTTTATTTCAACCATAGTAAGCTTGTGGTTTATATCTATGTGGCATGAAGAGGTCCAAGATCCTAGACCTTTTCATAATTTAATGCATGTGTTATAGTTGAACATTTGATATAATTGTAAAAGGTTTATAAATAGTGGTAATAGGTTTATAGTTTATAAATTAATGATTTGACATGTTATAAACCTATTTAAAAGGTCCACCATTGTGGATGCTCTTATCTTGTACTCTAGAGCATAAGATAGAAAAAGCCTAAATAAAAATATCGAAAAGTTTTCGATATTTATTAAAAAATCGAAAAGATTTTGATTTAAAAAAAAAAAAAAAAAAAAAAAAAAAAAAAAAAAAAAAAAAAAAAACACTTATATTCTAGACTTTCGATTTATAACACACACCACCTCACAAACCTTGCGATTTTTTCCCAAAGCAGACAACACATACGCCAGTTTATTCGCAAAGGAGAAACATGAAATCTGCAAAGGGGAAGCACACATCACTTTATTAGGGATTTTTACGAATTTGGAGGTTTTCCCACGACACATTTTCTCTCTGTTTAGGGACGAATAATGGATAAACATTCAATTCCGGTACGTTTGATTCATACAAAAATTATGTTAATCAAGATTAAACTCTGAATTAGTGTTTTTTTTTTTAAATTAGCGTTTCATTTGAATTGGCTAATTTTTTCGAGTTGGGGGTTTTCCCGAATTAGGGTTAGTTATGAAAATTTGGGGTTTTTAGAATTATGTAAAGTTATGTGTGTTTAGCGATATTGAATAGATTTCACTTGTTTGTTTAGAGTTATTGATGTCGATATGTTTTACGAATGATGGTCAAATTAGTATAAATTTAATATTTTTGCTCTTGTATTGTTGTTAAGACTTAAGATAAGTTGAATTGTTATAGTAATTGTAATGAGTCAATGACCGGTACACTCTTGTTCATGAACGTGAGTTATTATTATGCATATGTTGTGGTCATGTATACAGGTTTTAATCTAGGTGTTTAATTTGAATGAGAGTGTAGTTATTATGGAATATATAATAAGAAAGAACATAATACCGTTAGTTTGACATAGATTGTAGCAAGAATATGATAGCTTTAATTTTCGTTTTTAGTTTTTAATAAAATCGATACTGAAATAGTTATTAATGACTGATAAAGTATTAAACTTGTTGATGTAACCTTTCATTCTTGTGTAATTTAAAAGGTAAGACTGCTACGAGTCTTATGAAGGAGGAAACAATAATAGCAATTATTTGTATAATATGAGAAATAAGCATCACAATAAAGAAAGTCCCGAGCTAAAAAATGTGTTGGTCATAGTTAATGGGTGTTTGCAAGTGGCAAACTTTCCCACTCCGTATGCATGTGGCAGAATCTAATTATTACCATTCATTGCAACTGCTAGATACATTATTACATTGTACCCAAAATTCCCATTTAAGATGTGCATCATCTATTATAGTCGAGAGTAAATTACACTGTTCATCCTTATACTTTCCCCAGATTTCACACGACATCCAAAAACGCGGATATTTTTCCTTTTACATCCAAAATCAAGCTTTTATTACGCCGCTAGTCCAAAATCCTGACGGTCGTTAAATATCCAGTTAAGTTGGTCCTCATGTGCAACCCACGCGAGGGTAATTTCGTCCGAGCACTATTTCCTACTTTTTCCCAGCTACTACCTGACGAGTTGTCCTTTCACTGTTCCACTTGTCCTTTCACTGTTCCCGGCCTATATCCCCGTTTTCCAACACAATTTCACATCATTTCTCTCACAAAATTCATCTCACAACTTCTCTCAAATGCACACAGTTAAACCCCAATATTTTTCCTAATAATTTTTCTTCTTAAATTTCTTATGGTTGTTTAACAAAATGGGTACTATTAAATGNCTGACGAGTTGTCCTTTCACTGTTCCACTTGTCCTTTCACTGTTCCCGGCCTATATCCCCGTTTTCCAACACAATTTCACATCATTTCTCTCACAAAATTCATCTCACAACTTCTCTCAAATGCACACAGTTAAACCCCAATATTTTTCCTAATAATTTTTCTTCTTAAATTTCTTATGGTTGTTTAACAAAATGGGTACTATTAAATGGAGGATAATGGGTGACGATCAAGAGTATCATAATGATGAAGACATGTATAAGACTGCAAAGTATGATTATAGTAAGTGTCCTACCTTGGTTAATTTTTTTTGTTTTACTTTTCAATTAGGTATAAAATGGTTCACATTCTATATTGATGAGTTCATAATTATTGTTTGACTTTTTGCAGAAGATCTTCCTACTTGCTTTTGTATGAGGATACACCATGGAGGTGAGTTTGACTTGTATCCTGGAAGGGTATACCGTAATGGTAGGAAAACTATTGTTGACATGGTGGATACTAAAACGTTCTCGATTCACGACTTAGATGAAATGGTTCAGGACTTGGGTTTGACAGATAGAAAAATAATGTTTTATAACTTTCTTGAACCTGGTAAGAATCTTGACGTTGGCTTGCATTCATTATGTAGTGATGATGATGTACGGTATTTAAGTAAGTTTATAGCTGAGCATAAGGTCATTGAAGTGTACATAGAACATGTAGTGTCCAAAGTAGGAACTTACTTCAAGCCATATCAGGCAATGGGTCTTGTTCTTAATGAAATAGATGAGGACAATGATGGTAGTCCTAGTAACCGTAGGCTTATTGGTAGTAGTATTTCTAGAAGAACTCGATCTAAGAGGCTTTTATTAGAATATGTTATTCCTGAAGAGGCTGAAGTAANAGACAAAGACAAAGGAAAGGGAATATTTGAAGAAACAAGTAATCAGAGTTGCCCATGTTAACTTTATTGCACTAAAGATTTAGGTAAAGAAACTTGGATTTGCAAGACTCACCACAGTGAGCATTTATGTCTACAAACAAGGGACATTAAAGCTTGCAACTACAAATTTCTATCATTTCAAATTATGGATGAAGTTGCTGTGGATCCAGAAATCCCTACAAAAGCAGTTCAAGATGCCCTTCAGAAGAAATGGAAATCAAATGTTTCTAGAATGAAGGCATTCAGAGCCAAGGCTGCAGCCGACAAATTGATAGTGGGTGATCACAAGGGTCAATATGCTTTGCTTAGAGTTGATGACTCAAAATCTAGGAACCACAGTGAAATGTCAAGTAGAAATGCCTGAAGATCATAACTGTCCTACTAGAGTATTCAGGAGAATATATGTGTGTCTTGGTGCATAAAAGAAGGGATTCAAAGCTAGTAGAAGAGAACTGTTGGGGTTGGATGGAGCTTTTATCAGTGGCCCTTTCCCTGGTCAATTGTTAATAGCTGTTGGACTTGATGCTAACAATGGCATCTATCCGGTTGCTTATGCCCTTGTTGAAGCTGAATGCAAAGATTCATGGGTGTGGTTTTTGAACATGTTAGGTGATGACCTAGATCTATAACAAAACTCCCATTTTACCTTCAAATCAGATAGACAAAAGGTACAATACACTTGTATTATTTTAATATGTTTATTTTATACTCTTGTATGTTTATTATAATTGTTAATTTTTATTACAGGGTATCGTTCAAGCAATGAATGAAGTGTTTCCAAGTGCAGAACATAGATTCTGCTTAAGGCATATCCATGAAAACATGAAGAAGCAATGGAGTGGACTTGCATACAAGCAACTGCTATGGAAGTGTGCTACAACTACAACCCTAATTAAGTTTGATGCTGCAATGAAAGAACTTAAGGAACTAAGTGTAGATGCACATGACTGGTTAGCAAAGATTCCCCCAGAACATTGGTCCAGATCACACTTTTCAGGTAAATTCAAATAGGTTTACTGAAATAATTATCATGATATTCATCAATTAATTGCTTACAAGAATATATTATTTCTGCATGTAGGAAGAGCTCGTTCAGATGTGTTGCTCAATAACATGTGTGAAGTGTTGAATAGTAAGCTTGTCCTTGGTAGGGACAAACCTATTATCACTTTGTTAGAGTACTTCAGGGAGTACTGCATGAAAAGAATTGTGAATGTTCAGAAAGCTATTGACAAGTGTCCTGGTCCTCTAAATCCTACAGCCACACTGATAATGTCAAAAATCAAAAATGTTGCTAGCAATAATAAAGTTATGTGGAATGGTGGTCAAAAGTATCAGGTTACTGGATCTTTTGGGGAACAAATGGTAGTTGATGTTGAAAGAAAAACATGTACGTGTAGGAGATGGGAGATTTCAAGCTTTCCTTGTAGGCATGCAGTTGTTGCAAACTGGAATATGGCTGTGAATGGCCAACCTATACCACTACCAGAGGCTTGGGTTGATAAGTGTTATTGGTTAGAAACTTGGAAAGAAGTTTACAGTTTCAAGATAAAACCATGTAGTGGGAGGGCAGACTGGAAGAAATCTCTGTGTCTTACAACACTAACTCATCCACATTATCACCCTCAAGTTGGCAGGCCTAAGAAGAAGAGAGTCAAAGGACAATTAGAGGACACACCATATGGTAAGGATGGTAAGTTGAGTAGGAGAGGGAGAACTGTTAGATGTTCTTCTTGTGGAAACCCGGGTCACAATAAACAGTCATGCAAGGGTCAAGGTGGTGCAACAACTTCTGGGTCTAAAAATACAAGCACAGGAAGAGGGAGAAATGTTGAAGCTTCTGGTGGTTCATCTGGTACTCCAAGACCCCGCAAGAGAGTCAGGTTTTGTTTGGATGATTACATAGAAGGTTCACCATCTTTTGTTTCAAGAGAAGGTATTAAATGTTTGGTGCTACTAACTTGTTGTATTTTGTATGTTTTAATTAGTTTTCATGTGTTACAAATTAATAAGATAATGTGTATAATGCAGGTGGAAGCAACACTGCTGGAAATGGCACTCCTCCTTCTGCAAATCAAAGTGGTCAATGGTCAGGTGCATCTACTGCTAGTACAGAAAGCCAAAGGAATCCTAATGCAACTCCAAGCTGTCAAAGTGGAATTTCTAGTGGAAGCAGAAGTCTTGGATCACCAAGATGGAACAGACAGGCAATAAGGAATGGCATATTTAGAGGAGGTGGAGTTAGTAAGAGAGTTGGACCTAATACACCAAACAAGACTTAAGCAGGATTACTTTGGAGTTAGAAAGTAATGACAGATGTTTGAACATGTTTAAGACTGATTTTTATTTGTTTTCGTGTATGTGGATTTATGTTTAAGACTTGGTACTAGGCCATTGCAATTTTCAAGTCATTGCAACTTGTTGCATTGACAATATGCAATTAAAGGCTTTTATGACTAATATTCTACATGTTTAGCTTATTTTCTGTTGGTGCAAATGACATGATGACTTGCATCTGCATAATGCAATTGAATAAATGCAAATTATTATGACTATTTTGACAAAAACTAAGTCAACAAGACTTTAAAGTTCCATTCACTTGGGTTTAAGTATGCAAAAACCATGGATTGCATCTGCATGATCCAATTGAAAACATGCAAATTCTTATGACTATTTTGACAAAAACTATGTCAACAAGGTTTTAAAGTTCCCTTCACTTGTGTTATAGTATGCAAAAACAATTGTTTTTCATGTTAGTGCAAAACTCAACTTCCAATTGTTAACCAAACCAAACTGAACATGTTACTACCATTATGTTGGATTATAATAGACAAACTTAACCGAATGAGAGAATGGTCAAGTACTTATGTTTACCCATTTCAAAGTCAACAAGTAAATGTTAAGTTTAACCACGACATAAATCAATAACAACAAAACAATGACAATTTCCACAACTTCATCAATGGTTGATAACTTGATACCATTACACTAATACTTCATAAGCATCAAAAAATTACACGGGTGATGAAATACATCTAACAAAAAAACAAATCAAAACCCATCACCTACTCGATTCCCAACTGCTACTTCACATGTAAAATAACACGAAAACTATAAAAAAAAAAACCCAGCTTAAGATCAAGTATTTCTTCATTTTAGCAGCTTCATGTCTTGTATCATCTAGTGTAGCTTGGATAGCATTCCTTGCCCTTAATAGACCGGGGATGATTGAACTGATCTTGCACACATGGGGGGATCGTACCAGTCAATAAAATCACAACAACCATAGAACCTACGTCCTGGATTTCGATTTGTTCATGATGTGCGAACAACCGCGGTTTCTCCACACCAACACTGCACCATTTTTTTTTGACCTTTTGGGGAAGAAGAAAGAGTCTCAAGAAGAAATAAATAAAGTTGAGTAGAGAGAGGGAAGTGATGAAAAGATTTGAGTGGAAAAAGAAATTTTGTGGAATACGCTTTACATGCAATCGAGATTTACAATAGATGTATCGAGATTTGTAAAAGCAAGTACACGTGTGTGGATGGGAAGCTAGCAACAGTCACCTAGTGATGTAAGGCGGTTTGATTGGAAAGTAGGAAAAATGTGCTCGGACGAAATTACCCTCGCGTGGGTTGCACGTGAGACCGACTTAACTGGGATATTTAATGTGACAACCGTGGTTTTAACAGGTTAGTTTGACTACTAGTCTCTAGATGTGTGTTTGTTTGGTGTGATTATGTGAATTATGTGTTATGGTTATATGTGAGTTATGTAGGATTTGGATGTGATGTGCATGTGAATGATACTAAATCCCTTTGCTTGTGTGAGTGTGTTATGAAAGAAGTGTGATTGAGAAATGGTAATTTCATTTCTAGACGCCTTTGTGGTGTGAAAATGAAATTATATTTTGTTTTGTGACTTTGCGTTTTTGAGTAACGAATCCTTGCTTAAGAGATTGAGCTTTGATAAGTTACAAGTGTGTCGTTTTGTTGAGTTGAGTTGGAAAATGAGTTAAAATCTATTTATGGAAAGTTGGTTTTGAAAATGAGATGTTTTACCGGTTGTCGGAAAATT
>LBNU01035660.1:166379-190654 GCA_014162995.1 Artemisia annua
TCTGTGAATGTGATATGGGTGGGCTAATTGGCGGGGGAAGCCACCCAATTGGTGAGTGAGCTGTCCACTTCGGATGTGTTTTGGTGATCGAGTTTAGGATGAATTCTGTATCCTGTTGCTCGCCGCAATGCCGACTAATTTGATGAGGTTTGTTTCGATTCCCAATTAGGAGGGATTATTATTATCCTTTTAATTTCACTGCAGGTGGACCTAATGGATGATGTATGATGCGATGGGTGATGAATGAATGCTGATTATGGTTTGTGATGGTTTATGATATGGATGATATGGATGACATGTAGTAAGCTATAATAATGTTTAACATCTGCCCTAGCTAAGTTTTTATGATCACAGTAACCTGGATGGATGATGTCATGTGTCTATTACCTATGAATCTCACCAACATTATTTGTTGACGTTTTAAGCATGCATTTTCAGGTGAGCATTTCTAAGCCAAGACCGAGGAGAGCAACTTAGGCAAAGACTTAGTTGCAATGATCTATGGAAAATTATTGTTATGGTGCTGAAACTGATATAACTTGATACATTTGAATTGGTTGTTTTTGCTTTATGTTTTCCGTTGGTACTTTCATACTTCGATTGAAGATACCTTTGGATATTATTGTGGTTTGATTATGTTTTGGGGTATTGTTGCAGCACTTAGTGTTTGGAACATTGCTCTATTTTATTGCATTTAGTTTTCTCTATTAGACACCTGTGTTGTGATGATACCTATGAAGTTGCATCCTCGCGATTCCGCCTTTGGCGAGGTGTGACATTTAACGACCATCAGGATTTTGGACTAGCAGCGTAATAAAAACTTGATTTTGGATGAAAAAGGAAAATATCCGCGTTTTTGGATGTCGTGTGAAATCTGGAGAAAGTATAGGGATGAACAGTGTAATTTACTCTATAATCAATGGTTGCATGTGTGACACAAGTGTATGAATCTACATAAAAATATCTTTTTGATGCGCGGGATTGCGACCACGCACTAGGGTTTTACTTCTCAAGGGATCTTGAGAAGCTTGCAATCCCCACCAGGCAGTGTACCTGACCGATGTAGTATAGTGTAGTGGGAAGTACCGGGGGATTGATCGTTCTCTCAGGGAATAGTGTCGTTAGGATTGAAAAGCTACTCTAATAGGTCTAGGGGTGAGGGAAGATTCTTTTTGTATTTTTATATTTTTAAGAAAGCAAGTAAAAATCTCGGTTTTGGAGGAGTGTGCGGAATTAGTTGCTAGTCAACTAACCCAAATTACTACTAATGCAAATAAAATAAAATAATAAGAAAATAAATGGTTGTGAAAACTAATATGGAGAGAAGTGTGTTTACTTAGATTTCCATACTCCCTAACTATCTTTTACTGATTGATTAGTGTATATTAATTGCGTGGATGACGGATTGTATTCCTTAATACCATTCGTAGGGGTGTGTACGGACTTCCCCTAACTCTATGAGCTCCTACTTCACTCCTATGTCGAGCCGGCTAAGAAGCTCCTAACATGGGATCACTAGAATTCGCTCATGCATTAAATACGATCAAATAACCTTAGTACACCTTGGTTCATGTTTCTTAAGACGTTCAAGCATGTTACCAACCGGAAGTCTGCTAGTTTTCTTAAGCCTAACATCGATAATCACCCATCCAATACAATTAATAACACACAATTCAATCAATAATCAATAGTTAGGTTTCATTAGATCTAAGCAAACACAAAGAAAATCTAGCCTAGCATGTTAAACAAAAGACAAGCGTAAGATAGAATCAAACAACACATAGACATATTGAATGATTAATTGATTACTTATCTTCAATGTAACATGAGAGATCCAAGGGTATAAAACCCTTAAAAAAGCTGCAAAAATCGTCTAGGGTTTCTCTCTAAAAAGTTCCACACAAGTTCCACACTTATGACTAAAAATTATGGGAATATATATAGAAAAACAGATCTGACGGCGTCACGTTATGGACTTGACGCCGTCACCTCGCCGTGGTTAGGGTTTCTTGATAGCCTTCTTGACGCCATCCCCCTTTAATCTCTAAAATTGTGTTCTAGCCCGTCAAGGCCTGACGCCGTCAAGCGTGGTCTTGACGCTGTCAAGGTACTGTTCCAGCAGATTTTTGACACTTTGTCGAATTCTTCACTTTAATGCTCTGAAAACGTCCAAAATGCTTCCTTTTCCAGAATTTCTCTCCAAAGTACCTAAAATGCCAAAAGGAACGATTTAGGGCGATATTTGATCAAATAAATACGATTTAGGGGATATATTTAAAATTCAAATTCAAATACGAGCAGGATATATTTAAAATTCAAATTTTAATAATATAGTTTTTGAATGTTTAATGAATGAAATTGTTTAGGGTAGAATTTGTAAATTGTTATTTTAAAAAAAGTTAGGTCCCTGAAAGTGGTGTTATTGGGTGTTATGATTTCTTGGTATTTTTTGGTGTTATGTTATTTGGTGTTGAGATGATATGGCGCTGACGTGGTGTTGGTGTTTTTTGGTGTTATGTTATTTGGTGTTGAGATGATATGGCTCTTACGTGGCACTGAGTTATATGATAACTTGAGTTATCACTCACCATGCTCTAAGCCTTGATAGCATACTTCCTCAATGGAAAGTACTTCTCTTTCTTCTTCTAACGTTCGGTCTTCAAGGAAACCTGCATCGACAGGAAATCAACGATTAAAAAAGAAGACACAAGATAGGACATTGGTCAAGATTAATTTTCCTTTGAAACAAGTTAAACACATAATATAAGCACTAGATAGGACATTCAAGACACTATCTTTGCTGAAACAGCAAAAAACTTGATTGATATGAAAATTGGTAAGAGACATGTGGCATTTCAATTTACCAGAGTAGACGAAAACAATTTAAGGCATCGTGTTGCTGCTCTGTTGAGACTGGTTGTCCCAATTGCATTCAAGTGGGTTTTATTTTACTCGCCGGTTAATTATATCAACTCTTTTTCTTATTGTTTGAAAGAGTAACTTTGTTGTTTGGCACATGTCAGAATCTTTCTTGTCACGAGTACAATGAAGTTTTGCACCAAAGGCGGTGAATACCATGTGTAAGTGGGGCAGCTGCACAGAGCCACCATTTGTGAGGAGCCTCCAATTTAGTATATGTTCATTAGTGTTTATAGTTTTATACATGTGTTAAGTATATATATTTTGTTTTGAATTTTTACTGGCGTTTTTAAATACTATCAAACTTGATCTAATAAAGGCCCACACCATACATATTCAAAAGAATAAAAGAGGTAGATTTAAAGTGCCTCATTTATATTTTCCATAATGTTAAGCTTTTGGTGATTTGCGGGGCTACATTCGTAGTTTTGCACCGGGCCACCCAAATCAATGGGACGGCCCTGTATTGCACAAAGATGCAGCGATAATGATCATTAAGGTTATTGCTCAACACCAAATGTTAGATTAAAGCTAGCAGGCATTTTTTAGTTGCTAATTATGTCATGTTATTGCATGGTGTTCTTGAACTCGAGAAATCAAAATTCAGAGATACTTCAGAGTTCAAGCGCTTCCTTAAATTGAGTTCGCTGATGCCACGTTGTTAGATCTTGTAAGTTGTAACTAGAACATATTTTTCTTTTAGACAACATATATCATTGTTTATATCGATTACACCTGCACCAATAGATATGAAAACGTGAGGCATTTAAATGCCACAAGATCACTAATTGGCCTCTGCAAATATTAGAATACTATTCCAACAACCAAGTTAGTTGATTGCAACTAACAAACCTAATACATGTATCTTATTAACCGAAAATAACAAGAGTTGGTGAGACCTAATAAAGGTATCTTATTCGTCACAAACAATATGTCAATATCCATAACACAAACCTAAAATATTATCATTATTTGGTGAGTCCTAGTGTCAAGCCTGAACCCTTCAACTTATCACTGGTGATGGAATCAATCCGGTCTTTCATCTCCTCTGTCAAATAGTTTTCCCAGTCTCCGACCACCCCTTTTCGGAAGAAATTCTGGTTCTCAATAGTCTCTTTCGCTATAAACCTCTGTCTGCCACTCTTATTCACCTCCAAACTACTTAAAGTCTCAAAGCTACAAAGCTTCACAATCTCTTCCACCACCCCTTTTTCCTCCTCTTCCGTGGTAAACGCCATCCCCATAAATGCGGCGAGTTTCCTCACTTCCACAATTGGCTCCTTCTTCATATCTTCATACTTCAAAAACAAGATTTTATCAGGTGACTCTTTGCTTGCTTTCCAATAGCCTAACACATGGTCCCAAAATGGACCATACTCAGAAACACCTTTGCAAAACGACTCGTACGCTTCATTAAATGAAATGGGTACTAAATCTTTTGACCGAATTTTATTCATGAAATCCCATTTTGAAATCAACACGTCTTTTGGATCCCTACACACGTAAACAAACTTGCATGGGGACATTGGCGATGTCATAGATGTTGGTAATGACTCATGAGGATGATGTGTAGCGAAAAGTCGAGGTTTAGGGAGGTGATCAAATTTTGTTATAGCTTGGTCGAGGTAAATATGTGTGTCAAGGAAGGGGAATGCACTTTGTGGTCCGGTACTTAGTAGAGGGTGGTTGGAAAACTCATAATGATGACGGTTAGAGATTGCAAACATGAGGGCCTTGAGCCAAGTGGTGCCACTTTTCATGAATGTAGCCAAGAAGATGTCGGTAGGTTCAGGTTTGAAGTAGGTTTGGATCAATAACAGGCCTTTGATCACATCACGGCTAAGCCAAAAGTTCTTGTAAAGAAAAATATATTCGCTTTTCCATCCTTTGTCTTTTGGGAGAGTTTTGTAAAGGTGGTCGAGTTGTTTCTGGAGGTCGTTGTAAGCTTCTTGTTCTTCGGTTTGAACATTGTTGTCATAATTTGTTGCGGTTGGGTTGTAGCATGTGTTCTTGCCTGGAAGAAAGTACGTCGACATGGGTTCAAATTGAGTTTGATTTTGGGAGACGTACAATGGAAAGGTGGAGGATGGAGTCGATAGTTGCGAGAGACACTTGAAACAACGAACGTTATTTATAGATTAGAAATTTTTAAACCCATTGCAACACCTACCCATCGAGTAACATTTTTAAACACGCCATGTGTTCCTCATTGTTTTCTAATTGTACTATTTAATTGAGTTTACCACGCAATGTCGATCATCAAATACTGTTTTTCTTTTTATTAATATGAAAACGTTTAAATTTCTTCTAATTGTAGTATTTAATTGTCTTTGCCCCCACAAAATCACCAAAAACTGATTTTTCATTCATTTGAAAAAAGATTAGATGTTTTCTAATTGTACTAGTTAATTGTCTTTACCCCAAAATGTCACCAGATAGGCAGATACTGTTATTTATTTATTTATTATTATTTTTTTTATTTTTTTATTTTTTTATTTTTTTTTTTTAATTTGAAAATATGAAGGGTCCGTTAGTCATGGGCCTCGAGATTCAAAGAATGAGTTTCGCACATGTTTTCACTCGTTTGGTTCGAGGTGTTTTGGTTTTCATTGCATTAAAATAGTGTCCACCCCCATTCATTGCATTAAAATCTCTAACATGTCACTTTTAGGGTCCGTTTATGATTATGATTTGGTTTAGGATTTAAATTTAGGATACGTTTAGAAGTGAGAAAATATATTTATTTAAATATATTTTATAACAAATTTTAAATTAAAAATATTAATTAAATAATAAATAAACAAAGAATGTGAGAAGATACATTGTGAGTCTACAATGATTTGACAATATTTTAAAAAAGGAGTTGATATGCACACCATTTTATTTGATAAATACATCATTCTGTACAAGCTATATAACACACTGTAATGCACAAATGTGATGTGTACATAAAAAAGAGTAGTGTACGTATCAACCTACTTTTAAAAAACACGCATATAAGCCTATATTAGATGTCATTATTAATGCATTAAACCCACTTTTGGGCTTCACTGAAACAAACCAAACAACTAATATTTAATATCATCACCAAATTCAAATACTAACCTATCAACCAAACGCGCCCTTAATATCATCTATTTTAGAGTAAACTCCAAATTACATCTATGTAGTTTACCCATTTTCAGTTTTTCACACCATACATCCTTCGCCGATAGGTTGAGACATATACATCCCTCGGAAAAAAATTGCACTGGTGTCCTCATGGATGTATGGTGGTTAACGTTTATTAACGGAGGGATGTATATGTCTCAACTTATCGGCTAGAGATGTATGGTGTGAAAATGGGTAAACCACAATGATGCATTTTAGAGTTTACTCTTTATTTTATCTCTTCAACTTTTCTTTAAATCATTACCTAATCCAAATCCGATGCTAACCCCTCTGCAAACCAAACATACCGTAAACATGAGAGTTAGCTTAATGTCAAAAAGACTTTTATACCCCTCAGACAGTCAGGATAGTCGTATAGTCGTATCATGAGGCTTGTGGTCTAGTGGTAAAGGTTTAAGTAGTTAAGCGAGCCCAAGTGAGAGTAGTACCGGTTTGGGTGACCGACCGGGAAGTTCTCACTTGGGAACCACAAGCTCTAATGATATCAGGCGAATCGAGAATAGGAGTGGGGTTATCCCCTAAGGAGAGGCTCGCGGTTGGTATCTCTGCCCGAGGATGCGACACTAACTCGAGCCAACAACTAACAATTAACATCTAACAACTAACCCGCCGTTCAAAAAAAGACAGTCAAGATAGTCGTAATTGAGGGTCAAGTGTTAGGTCGGTTGCCCAAGGTGGGACGCATCCCCCTATTATATGGAACAAACTTCCGTAAACTTCATTAGGAACAAACTTGTTCCAAAAACTCATCCCCGAAGACTATGAAGCTAAAAATGAGTTGTGAGGGGATGGTTTTACATGTTAAAAAAACCCTCCATATGCAGATCAGCAAAGTAACAAGTTGCAACAATAATTAGAGTAAAGCTCTTAGACAAAAGAAGTAAAACAAAAGTAATATGATTCCATATAAGATCAAGCTACAAACTCAACTTAGTCCAAAAACATTAATATAATGTAGATAAAACATAGTTCAAAATTCAAGTGACATGAGCATGAATACTTTATCTACCCTAAGCCTTGATAGCATACTTCCTCAATGGTAAGTACTTCTCTTTCTTCTTCTCACGTTCGGTCTTCAAGGAAACCTGCATCAACAGGAAATCAACGATTAAAAAAGAAGACACAAGAAATGAAAAGACTATCATAATTACAATAATATAAGCACTAGATATAACATTCAAGACATTATCTTTGCTGAAACAGCAAAATGAAAATTCGTAAGAGACATGTGGCATTTCAAGTTACTTGAGTAGACGAAAACAATTTCAGGCATCCAGTGGGTCAGGTAAACTCTAAATTTAGAAGGCATTATTTGTAACAAGGATAGTTCAAAGAGTAAAATAAACCACTGAGCAATACCTGATGCTTGGTCAAACGCCTACGGATGGCTCTGGTTTTCTTGGGACGCAAATCAAGAGGCAAGTACTTCTTGTTCTTGTAAGCTTCCCTGAGCTTTGCCTTTTGTGTCTGTGAAATGACAGTCAACACTTGTGCAATAGATGTCCTCACAACTTTGCTGCAACCATTAAGACAAATCAATTAAGAACAAAAACTCACTGAAAGAAAGACCATTAATAGGGTAACTAGAGAAGAGTTACTCAGTGCAGTGGAATAACAGAAAACCTGAAAAATCACAATCCACTATAACCACATATCAACATTCTATCTCCACTGGGACACCACAACATGAAAACGTGATTACGTAAAAAAGTTGCTTTTTTAAGTCTAGGTATGAAAATTTACTACACTGCTAAATGCACATACAACTTGATCACTCAGCCAATGACTAAAGTACACTTTAATCAAGTATTAAATTACCACTAGATTCTTATATAACTAAGAAATAAACGCTACACCACTGCTAGAAATGCTACATTCAAGTCAATCACCTATATTAAATTAAACATAGGCCAAAAATCATTGTCCAATAACAGATGATTCTACTCGAAACCTAAAAAGCAATATGATGGCCAAGTGCCTATAATCCCTAGATGAAAACAGGACATCTTTGAGAGGTGTCTCTATCTACACTACACATATTTTGACATATAAAATAAAGAATACAGAGGTGTTTATTTAAGCTTATGAGCTAATCTGGCTTATACTTTTTATTTTTGGCTTACTTTGTGAAGTTATTTTTCATCTTTAAATCATAATGAGCTCATAAGCCAGGAAATATGGTCTTATAAATTAAGCCGATGTCGTAAAAGCTCATAAGTACGTAAATAAGCCGAGCTGCTCATGGGCACTCAAGCTTGGCTCACTAAAAGCCCAACTCGAGCTTGAGCTTAACATAACACCCCTACTCATAAGCCCACATATAAGCTTAAACAACACCCCTTACATCTGTTTATCATTAATCTAGTTGAGCTATACAAACTACTACAATAAGAGTGTGTAAACTATACTACTAATATTAAGATTGATATACTAAAAAGCAGCAAAACGCACAAAAATATACGCCATACTTTACACCAACTTAAAATTTAGGTACTCAATTCTTTTCCTTTAATTTAAAGTACGAAAGCTAATTTTTGTGCAATTTAAGGTACTTTGATTTTCGAAAGAGGTTATCGGTCCTAATTTTAGCCGAAATGACTTTTAAATGATTAATTATATTTATAATTCACATTACTTCAGCTAAAAAAATAAAAACTAACCCAGAGCATAGTAGTTTTTTCCCTATTTCTAAATGACCATACACCTTACTTAAAACTAAACATTTTTCAACTACCATATAATCTCTTATATAATAAAATAAAACCCCTAGTGGGTACTTTGTCATTTTGGAAAAAAAAGAATATTTCCTTATTAGGTAATATGTTAATTATTATTTAATTTATAAGTTTTTAAATTCGTTTTGTTGATATACTATACAAGTAGAAGATAAATACAAAAAATATAGATAAGATTTAAATGATTATCTTTAATCATAAAAAACTACAATTAAAAATCATAAATCAAACAAAATAAAAATTAAATTATTTGTTTTTTAATAAATAAAAATATACCATTCAAAATTTTTTTAAAAAAAACCCGCGCGTGCGCGGGTATTATAACTAGTAGACCTATAAAAAGAATACATACATAGAACATGAATATAAAGAATAAATATAAAGAGTGTGAGTATACATTTTGGAGAGCTTGTTGGGAGCACCACCAGTGACTTTAGCAACACGAAGAAGAGCAAGTTCAGCTTTCAATTCCTTCAACTGACTGAACAAATCAGTCTTTGTCTTCTCCCTCAACTCATGCACCTTAATCCTTGCTGCCAAATTTTTATAAAATCAAATCATTTAACATACACAATTCCATTTATAAAATTATAAAAATGAATGAAGATTGATTTATTATTATTAGTTATTACCCATTGAGAAAATGTTGAAGCTGTAGACGCTGCTGCTGCTGTGCGGCTGTATTTCTCAAACCCTAAAATTGAAAAGATGACAAGGGATTTTATTTGTATGCAAATGACCAATATTTGGGCCTGGCCTACTTTTTAACTTATTGGCCCATTTTAGCCCAAACTAACCTTTGTTGTTTTTTGGATGTATATATTAAGTCAGTAGCGGATAATCGAGTTGACAACTTGACCTAGAGCTGATTGAGCAGGATGAAACCAGTGTTATACGTGGACGGATGACTGGTCCTTATCGGGTTAAAGATGCTACGCGGGGTCGAAGGAATGACTCCATAACAACAAGCTCAACTCGTTTGAATCAAGTTTACTCGAGCACGAGCTTGACTCGTTTAAATCAAGCCTCACGGGTCAACTCAAAAGTCTACTAGAGCTTAAGTCTATTTTCAAATAATATGTGAGTCGGTCTCGAATAGCTTGCGAGCTATCTTTTCTTATTTACACCTTAAAACAATTTGTAATCGGATATCCTAATACCAAATTATGTACTTTTTTTTTTAACAATAAGACAACATGTTACCATCCCACTTTATACAATACATGTACAACACACTTGTCTTTGACTAGACTTGAACCCATATCCCGCCTAGTTGGGGAAAATCTCACGTCATCACATGGTATCAGTACACTACAAGCCCTTTGAAATCCCAAATCGTATGGCACTTGATTTGATACCATTACCCTAAGTGATATCAAGCCTTGAAAAGGTTCATCAAGATTTTTGCAGGTGCCATGTTTTTTGCTATTCTAATGTCGTGTATACCAATGGCGGCTTTGGCTTTATAGTTTTGACTCAAGTTTTGCGTACTCCTAGTACTTATAGAAAATGAAGTGGCTCAATAGATGTTGAGCGTGCTTAATTTTGTGTTTTCTACTTGGTTACATGCCATAAGATTATTAAAATAAGCTTATAATCGCTCACTCGCTTGAACTCAAATGAGTCATACAAAAAAGTTTGTTGTTTAGGCTTGAAGGATGTGATTTATTGTTTAAGCAATTTGCACAAGTAAAAGTTTATTTTCCATTTGAAACGGAATGATTGTCTATGACGATGTTGTTCCCCACAACAAAGCAATATACTTTTAACCCAAACAAATGAGCAATGTTTATCTGAGCAGTTAAAACGTTTTAAATTGACTTCATATCATAAGAATCAAAATTTCACTTTGGGAGGCAAATTTAAATCATGTTAGAAACAAATAAGAGAAATTATACATCTTCCGAAAATTTACTCCTAACAATCCTTCTGACCATTTGATCAACAAATTCGCCAAAACCACAATGAGAAAAGAAAAAAAGTGGGTCAATGACTCGTGTAATGGTCCAAAATTCATTACCTGTAAAAGATGCATGTCATTATAGCAATAATTGCATGTAGTATACGACCATTCCAAAGGAAAGTAAACAATTACCTTATGACATAATATAGGACAATGCTCATACATAAATGATGGAACTGTCAAATCTTCTGAAAGCTCTAACATTGGTTCATAACAATTTAACTACCAAGAAAAACAGAACTAGAAAGTCAGCTCTACAAAAAACTCTCATGACACCCTCTTAACACATAAGTCGAGAGTGATTCCCACACAATCTCGAGTAAATTCCATACGATAAAATCTGCATAATTACAACAAAGCATCTAAAGGATAGAAAACCTGCTAAAGTAGAACAAATGTCTAATACAGTTTAACCTCTATGATCTCAGCCGCTTGGAAGTATCGAAGTTTTTTTCCTTGTGTAGTTTGATATACCTTTGGCTTGCACCCAATGAAGCCTTGCGTCAGAACATGATCTGCATAAATTGAAAAGGTTCAGTAATAGTCTCTACACATATTGTCCATAATTATGAAGTGTTTGAATTTGCGTTTTTAAAGATATTAGGTTATATTGAATAATCAGAATCAAATAATTTGCTGTAATAAGATCGTCTATAAAAGATAGTATATTAATGTCAAGTGTGCACCTTTAAACAATCTTGTTTCTAACGTCTTCCAATTTCTTCAGAATTTCTGCAGGAGATCTATCCAGCTCATCTGCGATTTTCCGCTGCACATCTAGAGGCAATGTAGGGTATTGTTCACATAGATCCCCATCAATAACATCCTGCATCAACAATCCAGAATTTTATTATTACTCAAGTAGTATCACATATAAAGTTTAAGAGAACTTTAAAAGCAAAAGTGATGGTTAAACCCAAACTGTGTTGTCAAATCATACTAATGATAAATGCATACTTAAATATTCTTGCTACAGCCAACAAAATGTTGGAGATACTTTCCACTTGTAAAAAAACAAACACCATAGCAAACTTGAATAATAAAGAAAAAGAGCACTTCACTCAAAGAAATGAAAAAAAGAAGAAACAGACAACCATTGAAGCCAGAATTGTACTATACGGACTCACAAAACTTATTAAACCAGAAAGCATCACAGAAAATATAGTATGTGTACCATAGCTAATCTGTTACAGTATAATTTAGCATCTTTATAATCACAGGGGCATGTAATTCATGGCTTTAAAATAAATTTACTTGGTGAACGCTGTAGCCTCGACATGAAAGAGGAAAAAGAACTTAAAGAATACACATTAGATTAACAAGCATTCCAAGCAATCCACCATGATAAGCAAAACCAGTTGGATGGATATATCAACTTTGTCAAATAAGCATAGAAATGTTGGCAGTGAAATCACATAAGTTGATGTGAGTCATAGATATGAATATGACAACTTAACAGTTAAAGGCCCACCCGGACAGATAATAGTCATTGGCTCTCTGGACCAAATAATCCAAAAGAATAGAGGTAGTCTTTGAAGACTATTTTAAGTATGCACTTGCCATTAATAGCATCTGACAACACATAATTTCCTATATATATATACCCATATATAAAATGCATATGAAAATAGTAACATATCCAAACAATATTGAGATCTTGAATGGTAAAAACATTCACTCAAAATTGCAGTGGCCAGACCATTTCTATATATAATCCCCCTTTAGTTCAGGTGGCAAATTCGACCCATTGAAAATGAATGAATCAAACTGGGTTTGTGTTAATCTCAAACCCGTTAAAGGGGAAACGGGTTGAGAATGACCCAAGCACTCTTTTTAAAGTTATTATTGCTTTTCGTAACAACAATCAGCTCATTATTTATTCATGAAAACATTTTATAATGGACAAAAATTGCTGGTCAACCCAATCCAGATCGACACGGCCTGTTTAAACCTATACCAAAAATTACGTGTTTCAACCTGAACCTGTTTTGACCACTTACCAAACCCACCTGCCAACCCATCTTGCCACCTCTAATTAGATGCAGCGGTATCAAGACTTTAAAGCTTGTTGCATTCATGAAATACGTTTGGTTTTATAAATTAGAAACATAGTCAGATAGAAAGATCAAGAGTTATGAGAATTACCTTAACAGGGAAATAGGAAGACCTATAAGCCATGTGGTCTCTTCCGCACAACGGTGGATACTCCTGCCTCATATGCATCTCTAAGTGGGAAAAGAAGTCCACGTCATCACGAGAGCTAAATGCCAGCAATGCCCCTAAACTACCCATTACAGTCCCATACATCACACACTCAACGCCACCAGGAATTAGAGATGCTTTCTGCATGCACGTGACCACATCTCCAACATGGAATTGCACAATTTCCTCAACCTTATTTGGTGCTCCATTAAGTTTCCCCTGCTCCCATTTGATCTTCCCGCCAGTTGGATCTTCTTCAATTTCATCCGACACATCCTGTGGCAACCGCACAAAATAAATGTTTCCAAACTTATCCGCACCCGCCATAGTGTCAAAATCAACATGGTATGCTGCTGTTAGCCACCTAGGAACAGAATCATCGGCAAATACATATAGCTGATTTTCATCGCGTCTGTACTTGCAATAGTGAAACGACTGTAAAAAGAATAAGAGGTTAAACATGATAGTCAGAAAAAAAAAGTTTCACAATAAAAAAAAAAATGGTTAAACAAATAGAAGATGGCAGATTCGACCCATTTAATTACGAATGGGTCGATATGGGTTGTGTTTTACATCAAACAGGTTTGCAAACGTTATTGTAGCAAAGTAAACGGGCCACATGGGTCAGAAAGGATCCCATATTCTACTTTTGATGCAAACCTCCTAAGTGGTTTATTCAAAAATATACCTATTACCGTAAAACATTTATTTTTGTAATCAAAATATAAGCAATATCAAGTAATCTAAAGAGTGTCTGCAGATCAACCCAGTCAGGCACGTCTAAACCCATACTAGAATAAAGAAATGAATACAAGAATAGACTAACCTCTTGAATGTCTCCTACATAAATACGATCGCGGTAGGTATGAATGGAATTGATTGTATTCGGGAACAACTTATTCTCACACTTTCTAAGCAACCTTTTTTTCCCCAAATCATAAAGCCTAAGAATTGAGCCAATCCCCGCAAGCAATCTTCCTTGAAACTGGCATAAAGCAAGAGGAACACCATCAACCTGGGTTTTGTGAAGAAGTTCAAGCGATCTTCCATCTTTCACAAACCGATAAATATGAATATATCCAGCAATCAAGGATCGTTTCGGCCAAAACTGAAGACCCTTTGCTGTACCCACAGCTAAAAGTGTTCCATACTCCTTATCATGAAAATTCACAGTACATATACTGAAAGCCGCCTCGTTATCTTGAAGCTCCAAAAGACACGTAGTCTCGGCTGATCTCGGGTCTAGAACTCTAATGCAAGACACCCACTTATCAGCCTCTGCTTTAGGGTAACCATACTGCTCATCAGAAAGTGGGTCCTCTTTATCTTCATCATCACCACCATTCTCGATCTCCATTTTACCATTTTCACCTTGACCAGCAGCTTCAAAACACTCTTTCTTTGCACTTTCACGCAGTTCAGCTGGAAACGCACCCTGATCACTCTCGATTGTTACCAGAAGTTTCTTTTTAGGATGAAACACAAACTTCCTTGGAGTGTACCTCAACGGTATAGCTGTTTCATTAAATGTTTCCCCTAATCTTTCAATTGTAAACACTCTTAAAGCATCCCCGGCAACAGCAACCACACCTTCAGCACACTGATCAGATGAAAACGAAGCTGCGTATTCGAGAGTTTCGTAAGAAAGCGGTGTCAGAAGAAAATGACCTTGGTGAACGTAACCAAGCCATGGCCTACTTGACAAGCAAAGCATAGCTCGTCGTCCCCTCACCAATATAGAAAACAGTTTAGGAGCTCTAAGTCCTAGGAACCGAGACCGTGCATCTGAAAGCTGACCAGTAACCATATCCACAACGGTCCTAAAAAGAACCCCATTTTGAAGGCCAGCATTCAGAAAGAGGCTAGCTGGGTGGTCTGCCCCGTCCTCTCCACCAACAGAAGCCTGAACCTCAAGAAATAGAAGTGACTCAGGAGCCGCGGTAACGCTTTGTACACTCAAAACCTGCATACAGTCATCAGGGTCCAACGACAGTATACGGATGGTATTATCATACGATCCAACAGCTAAGAAACGAGATCTCTGCCTTCCTTCAGGTACAGGAGCTATATCCAAACACGCCACATCACCCGACATTTCGTTCTTTTCAACTTCCATCAACTGTCCAGTCATATCGACCTCAAAATATATGATCTCCCCACCACTCAATGCAATAACCACTTGAAGCCTATTCGATCCGACCTTAACAATAGTTCTTTTCCCCGGAGTTCTCCACTCATTAATACGCCCATCTTCCCTAATGTGCCTAATTCCGCTAGGATGCACTTGCATAAGAGAATCATCACCAATTAACGAAACAGCAAGTGATGGTGTAGTGTCGAGAAATCCACTGTCGCTAACTTCTTCAACAGTCTCACCAATAGAAAGTACAAGAGTAGCATTTGCAAATGAAACAACAATATAAGCATCAAATTCATCATTAACATTCTTTTTAACAGTCCATACCGCGCTAGGAACACCAGGAAGCTGTGAAACTGCCATTTCACTGATAGCAAGACCCGGTCTCAGAATCCTAAGCGAAGAACGAGGGCCACGACCACAAAGCGTAAATATCTGAGGTGTTTCTTCTTCAAACAGATTGACCACTTTCATATCAAGTATGGGCATCAAACTCTCCACTTGGTCAATCCTCACGAGATTCTTCAACCCTCTCGGCTTAAAAAACACCGGCTGAAACCCTTCTTCAGTTTCCATCAACGTAGCAGACGACGACTCCACATCAGGATCAGCTCCAATCGCCTGAAACTGATACAACGCATGGTTCCCAAACTCCGATGCCGCAAACAAAAACCCCAACTTCATAACACACATAGCGGACGTAACCGGTATCGTATCAAAATACTTAATCTTCAACTCCGTAACCCGTTCATTATCATGATCAAGCGTAACCTTAAACACATCCCCATACTCAGTCTGCAACAAAAAGAAAAACATCGACTTCTGCTTATGCATCGTCGCCGAAACAATAAGCACCCCACGCTCCGCCGGCAAATCCGCTCGTCTCGGAATAACCGCTCTCACATCCGGATGCCCTTGATTCTTATAAATCACGAAATTCTCCGCACAAACCAACACCCCACTCGGCCCATCCCCACCACCCGGAACAGTCACAAGCATATTCGCCCCATTATCCACGCTCTCACTCCACTTCCTACTAACATGATTCAACCCCAAATCCAGCTCATAAAACGTCAAAACCTTCTGCGCCTCATTAGCAGCCACACCACTACTATCCATATCCGCCTCACTATAATCCAACTCAATCGCCGCAAAAACCGGATTATCAAAACCACAATCCACCCCACAAATACAATAACAAATGGTATGACTCTTATGCGCCTCTAACGGGGAACTAATAGTCAACCTAGCAGCCGTATCCCTATTCAAAACATAAACAAGCTTCTGCTTCTCACACGCGCCTATCATAACCGCCCGTCCCTTCGGGTCAACCGCTAAATACTGCCCGGGGACTATCCTACGGCTACCACTCTTGCCAAAAGTCTCCTGATGGACCTTATCAAAAACATTTTTTTCCTTATTATATTCTAGAATAACTATGCGACCGGAGTCCGAACCGACAACGATATAGTCTTTGGAACCGCCAGTTAACCTAAACTGAGACAAAGATCTAATGGAACCAAAAACATCATGAGATAAAATAGTTTGGATTTTACCGTTTTCGTCGGGGCGGAGGAGGGTTAGGGTTTTGCCACGTGCCACGATGATTTCTTGGGATTTGGATTGGCCGGAGAAGGTGCCGGTGATGGCGGTGACTATGCCGGTGGCTTGTTGGAGGGTTAGGTTGTAGAGGTACATGGTGGTGGTGGTGGTGGTTTTAGGGTTTGAAGATGGTGGTGATTAGGTGTTTGATGGAATGTTTTGAAATTAGGGCTTTGAAGAGGGAATTGGGGTTTTAGTTAAGTGAATGAAGATTTTGGGGGCGGTTTTGTGGAGGAGGGTTACTATATAAGGTGGATAAATTTTTGTTATTGTTTGTTTTACTTTTTACTGATTTTGTAAGAAAAAGAAAATAGCTAAAAAAAAATAGGAACGGAAACAAGCCGAGCCGCTCATAAAAATCTCGAAATTTGATAGGTAAAAGTAAAACGCTCGAACTAGCTGACTCTAAACGAGTTCGAGCATGTGCTCGAGCCTAAGTTTGGGCTCATTTAATAATCGAGCTCGAGCCCGAGCTTTATATAAAAAATCGACAAGACTCGCGAGCCTAAATGAGCCCTCAAAATATATATGTATAACTATATACAAACGAGCTTAAAGGAAATAAACCAGCTCGGGCCTAGTGTGATTAACGAGCCAAGCTTCATTTAGCTTTGTTCTTTCAACACATCATATAAGTTAGTCGAGCCCGAACCGAGCTCGAGCTTGTAAAACTTTTCACGAGTCGAGCTCGAGTTCAAAATATAAGGCTTGAAACAAGCTCAAGCTTGTCCGAGCTTCATATATATAAACGAGCTCGAGCTCTAGCAGGCTCGAGCTTGGCTTGGCTCGTTTCCACCCCTACTAAAAACGAATTGAGGTAAAAACTAAAAGAAAAGAAAAAAGGCAAATGGTAAAACAAATACATTTAGTTGCTCTTTTACTGATTTATTTACGATGTCTTTGACTTAAACTTCGCTGATGTTGCTCATTGAATTTACTAGTATTCTTGACTTAGACTAATTTATGTTCAAATCTTAATCAAATATCATTAGGCATTAAATTAGCTCAACATATGGGTTTTGCAAGATCTAAAGTTTACTACACCTTATGAAGTAAGTTTGTTTGGTTTTAAATTCTTGCTAGTTTTAAAGTAAGTGTTGTGGTTTTTAATCGGTAAACTTTTAAGACACATGTAGTATCAAGTGGTTTCGTGTTCAACCCAAGTATCTTCAAGTGTTTTTCATGATTAAGATCAACGAATTCATTCGAGTAAAGTCTTGGTATGATTCAGGTTAGTGTAATTGTTTGAGAGCACACATGTTTTTCATGATTAAGATCAAGGAATTCATTCGAGTAAAGTCTTGGTATGATTCAGGTTGTTAGTTTTACGGATATAAGTTAATGTGGTATGACCGGATTCGAACACGAGACTTCGGGATTGCACACATTACGTATGAGTTTCAATGTTTTAATAATTAATATATATTAAGTTATGATTAATTATTAATTTCACAAATAAACACTTAACGGACGTTAGTACTTAACGGTCGTTAGGAGAATAAGAGAAACGAATATATCCTAGGGTTTCGTACAAGTTTTACAAAAAACCTTAACCCTAATTATAATGAAAAATAAAGGGTAATCGACCCTATTAAAAAAAAATTAGGGTTTACTAAAAATTTTAACCCTAGAACACCATAAACATGTATATCAACAAGATTCAATTTTATGTGTCGGTAATTGAATTACACAAATATTAACGGCTCGATGAAGTGCACTGTTCGGAAATTTGATAAGACTCATAAATTATATCAAACAAGTAACATCATCAAAGCATGCAGCGGAAGTTAAAGATCATAATACTTGTATTATTAACCGAATATAAAAGAATATGCGTAAACCTTGGTAGATTCTTACGCGAAAACAAGAAATTCAATGTATCAAGAACATGTGAAAACCTAAATTTAGGGTTTAATGTAATTCGACCCGTACACCCAAAGTCGAAATGGGAAAAAGGACACAAACAAAAGTATGTCTTGTTCTTCGTTTCTTGTACACACGTATACAAGCGTCTCAATGAGAAAAGCTAGGGTTTCTTGGATCACAACAAACCAAAACACTTTAATTTGTGTTTGGAAAATCGCGTTTTGAGGAAGCCTAGAGGGTGTTAGTATGATTCGACCAAACACAAGGGAGAAAGGATGAAGAGAAGTTAGGTTTGCAAGTAATAAGGAATAATTAATGAATACAAGGGGTCTTGTATTTATATAATCCAAACTTCGTGACCAAGAACAACCCCTAACTTTCCTCTTGAAGGATGGGGTCGGCCGAATTATAGAGGCCCAAGGGGTTTCTTAGAACGCTCCGTTGGGCTTACTACGCATATACACGTATTACAAGCGTTTCAAATGAGAAAAGCTAGGTTGCTTGATCAACAATAGATTTCCAAGACTCTTTGTTAATGTTCAAGGTTACGTCACAAAATCCCTTTCTTGGGGTTTCGTTTTGTCAAACTATGAACAGAGAAGAAAAGAAAGAAGTTTGCGCCTTTCTATTGAAATCAAGTGTACGCCAAGGGATGAATACATAGGCGATGTAAATTTATGAACCTTTATGGTTGAGATCAAGTTTACTATGGTTCGATGTGGGATACCCATGCAGTTGCCGGCCCACCAACAAGCCCAAGAAAGGATTTCTACAAACCCCTTCTCCTTGCTTGTTTCCTTCGTTTCATAATCTCGTTTGACATTTAACAAGCGTTTAGTCAATTCCATTAATTACTTAACGGCTTTTTAGTGCCGTTTAGTTGTGAAATTTAATAATTAATATATTAATTATGGATTATATTAATTAAATTCAAATAAACGACCTAAAAAGCGTTAAGTAACTTAATGGAATTGACTAACGGTTGTTAAATGTCAACGAGATATGAAACGAAGGAACAAAGCCAAGAGTAAGGTTGTAGAAATCCTTTCTTGGGCTGGTTGTGGCGAACTATGGGTTTATCCCACATCGGAAAACCATAGTAATAACTTGATCCAACATAAGGTATAAATACATCCCTATGTATTCATCCCCTGGTACATCTTGATTTCAATAGAAGTCCAAACTTCCTTCTTTCTCTTCTCCTGTTCATAGGTTGAAAACGAAACCGCCAAGAAAGGGATTTGTGAGTAACCTTGAACATTACAAAAGAGTTTGGTAAATCCTATTGTGATTCAAGAACCTAGCTTTTCTCATTGAACCTTGTAATACGTGTGCTACAAGAACAAGAACAAACATTACTTTGTTTGTGTCTTTTTCCCCCCATTCCGACTTTGGTGGTAGTCGAATTAACATAAACCCTAATTTAGGGTTTTACCATGTTTCTTGATACATTGATTTCTTGGTTTCGCTTAGAAATCACCAAGGTACTGCATATTCTTTTATACCTGGTTAATTAATTACAAGTATTATGATCTTTTACTCCGCTGCATGCTTTATGATGTTAGCTTGATTATATAATTGTTAAGATTATCCAAATTCCAACATATACTGGCAACAAATTGTTTTTAGTCAATTATGTTCTGGTCCATCAACATAGTCTGTGTGGCAGAAATAACCAAATGAAGAGAGCTAATTATAAATAGGAAGAGAAGACTACGCGCTACAAAAGAAGGCTTGTTGAAATATTTAAGAGCTAATCCCGATATGGCTTTGTTTGGCTTATAACTTAAAGAGCAACGACACAACTACTTCATGAAATCAGTCATCTCAAAAAACTGTCTCAACATCGTCCACATAAGATGCAGCATAACACCTAGAAGGAAGTTGATTAACTGCAATGTGATGTACAGTGTAGGCTTGTTTGTTCTAGATAAAGTTTATAGTAGTTAGTAGCTAGCTAGTTAGGCAGATTAGTCAGTTTGATTGTAGTTTTGGACTTTCATCGTGTATCTTGTATAAATACTCAACTTTGTATCCTCCATTTCATTGAGTGAGAAATTCCTCTGTGTACAAGAACGAAGAACAAACATACTTTGTTTGTGTCTTTTTCCCATTCGACTTTGGTGTAGGTCGAATTACATAAACCCTAATTTAGGGTTTTACATGTTCTTGATACATTGATTTCTTGTTTCGCTAGAAATCACCAAGGTATGCATATTCTTTTATATTCGGTTAATTAAATTACAAGTATTATGATCTTTACTTCCGCTGCATGCTTTGATGATGTTACTTGATTATATAATTGTTAAGATTATCAAATTCCAACATATACTGCAACAAATTGTTTTAAGTCAATTATGTTCTGGTCATCACACATAGCTGTGTGGCAGAAAATAACCAAAGGGAGCTAATTATAAATAGGAAGAGAAGACTACCCTACAAAAGAAGGCTTGTTGAAATATTTAAGAGCTACTCGATATGGCTTTGTTGGCTTATAACTTAAAGAAGCAACCACAACTACTTCATGAAATCAGTCATCTCAAAAAACTGATTCAACATCGTCCACATAAGATGCAGCATACACATAGAAGAAGTTTGATTAACTGCAATGTGATGTAACAGTGTAGCTTGTTTGTTCTAGATATTTATAGTAGTTAGTAGCTAGCTAGTTAGCAGATTAGTCAGTTGACTTGTAGTTTTGACTTTCATTGTATCTTGTATAAATACTCACTTTGTATCCTCATTTCATTGAGTGAGAAATTTCCCAAAATAACTTTTCTCTCTCAAATTCAATATAACTGTATAAATATGAACATCACTAGTTTAATATTTAAGTTTTATTAGCCAACAAAAGTCTTATCTGGTTGTTTTTTAACAACATCAATAAGCTGATTAATTTCTAGAGTCAAATTAAATATGAAAGTTATGTCGAGTATAACGTTATCTCGTACCAGCATGTAACAACCAAACTGAGTTCAAGGGGTCGTTGTAACAAGATAAAACAAATACCTTATTAACATTGTGAAGTTCCATAACAGCATGAGCATGGCTATGTCAAGACGAGCAACATCAAACCCCGTCTCAAACACCCGTAACTCGAAAACAAAGGACACAGGAACAAGTGTCAACGTCATCATCATTCCGCTTCTTCGTACCTGTCAAACACATAAGTACATAACAAACGGAACCATAGCAGCCATGTGTTTGGAGTGAATATGGAGTTTTTTGTGTGACTCTTCATGCATCAGTAGAAAAAACGTGGTAACATTCCCAAAATGATACGCACGTATGCGAGGCTTCGGAGCTGCATTCGTGTCCGCAGGTCGCGCGGGCTCGCATGAGTTCAGAAGCTTCGAACCCATTTTGCCCAGAAATCCCACAATCTGCACCCCCCCTCGCGCGCGCACGTAGGAGTGGGAGCATAGCTCACCTAAAGGAATTTGAATGCTAGTACAAGGATATCCTTATAAACTAGTCTCCACTTCCTTCACTAGGCGATGTGGGATGTGTTTTGTTTCCAAATCTTGTGTTTCAAGTGTCCCACTTTGAGACACGATTTCTCATTCATCTTAGCTCTATTTTGGACATACTTTAGCTCGTCGCGAAGCTCTCTTGGAGGAGAACATAACGCCCCCAACAAACACTAATATATATAACATATACATATATTAAATTATGTCCAAACTTTGCAAAAACTCATTTTGCAAAACCACTTTTCCAACAGTTTGTTCCTAAGCTTTCTTTGCTGAGCGCTTTCTTTTAATTGGTATGCTTTCAGTAATCATATTACAAGTGTTTCGATGGTCTTCTTGAAAGTGTTACTAAAAACAATATTGTGAATGCTTACATAAATTAATGTGTCAAGTTAAATGTTGAAATTAAGATTCTTGTTTTGGATCAAGCACTTATTTCGATCATCCTTGCTGCAACTAACATGTTTTTGACTTTTAAGTATGTTAATCGCTAAAAGCTCAACAACTTTGGTGTTTGTCACCACTAGTAAGAAGAATACAATGTAACTGCAGCTGTGTTTTGGTCATCCCACATCGCTGTTTGAAGGAAAGTAGCTAAGAGGAAATAACTATTAAAAGGAAAGAAGGGTGGATTGCAAGGGTAGGTTCTTTTTGATACTTTCAAATGCCACGAGATTCTATTCTATACTACTTTCCTTTATATAACTTTTTATATAAGGGAGAGAGTAAAATGAAGTCATGTGACAATTGTGACTTTTTTCAATATCATTAATCTGCCTAATTATTGAAGTTTAATTTAGTTTTTTAATTTAGCACAACAAAACTTCTTTAAATCACATTTCATGTTATTGCTAGTCATATGTTTCTACATTTTGATTGTAAAATAAAATCTTAATAACTTGCTAATGAAAGTAAATAAGTTGGGTTGGGTTATGTATTTTCCTGCCAAGTTTGGTTAAATTCAAGGTCATTTTTTGTTGGGGTAAATTCACGGTAATTGGGAATTTGAAATTAAAATTGCTTCAATTGTTTTGGTTTATAATAAATATGTGGGTTCAAGAATTTTATTTGTATGAATGAGGCTAAAAGTGGGACATTTTAATTTACTTCCCCATGTGAAGTATTTACATTTGCTTAAAATTTCAAATAGCACAATTTATATATCTTGAACCAAACGCCCTAAGATGTTTTTAGTGCATTGTTATTGTACACAAGTTATAAATATAAAAAATAAGTACCAACAAACTACACAATTATAGATGTCAAAAGTAATGATGCATTTTGAATCACGTTACAAGTTTGTAACCGAACCGATCCGACTCAGCGATCCATTGATATTTTTTGCGTCTCGACTTAAATGAAGGAACCACCTTAGTTTTGTTGCTGGGTCTGCCACTGGACAAATATCGTAGTGTACCGAGCTCTCCAAGAGCATTTATAATACTAAAGACTTCTAGGTTCGTGGTAAGTGAGTTCGTCAGTTTGTTCAGTTTATTCGGTTCGGTTGGGTTTTTTTATTTATTATTTTTTTGGTAAATAAAAGATCAAACAAACCGAATTCAAATTTGATTTAAACCGAACCAAATAATCTGAATTACTTAATTTTAATTATTTGTTTACTTACTTATATAGAGTTTTATCAACAAAAGAAATTACAAGCTTAAAAAAATTATATTTATACCATGAAAGATTTTAATGGTCATTTTATGTATATAAATATAAAAAAAAGAAATATTTTTTTATTTTTTTTATGAATCCGGTTTTCGGTTTAGAATGCCAAAATCATATCCAAAACGAAAATCGAATATTTAATTCGGTTCGGTTTTGATAAGTTCAGTTTGGTTACAAACTCAGTTCGATTTTTTTCGATTCGGTTCTGATGCGTGGTTTTGTGACCTTACAATGGGTTTTACCTCTCGAGGGATCTCAAGAGGCTTACAACCCCACCAGGCAGTGTACCTGACCGATGTAGTATAGGATAGTGGTAAGTACGGGAGATTGATCGTTCTCTCACAGGGAATAGTGTTCGTTAGGACAGAAAAACTACTCTAATAGGTCTAAGGGTGAAGGAAGATTCTTTTTGTATTTTTATATTTTTAGGAAAGCAAGTAAAATCTCGGTTTTGAAGGAGTGGGCGGAATTAGTTGCTAGTCAACAAACCCAAAATTACTACTATTGCAAAAGAAAATAAAATAACTAAACTATTT